>QANT01007290.1:0-67250 GCA_003254885.1 Purshia tridentata | reverse complement strand
CTATTATTTAATAAGTATAAAATATAAAACCAAAAATTGATAGGCCTAATGTGTATGAATTTGTTAAGTTTGGGCTAAATTAAATATATAAATTTTTTTCTTAAGTTGTGTTTAATATTCAAGTCATAAACAAAAAAAAAAAGAAGCTAAAAATGCCCAAAAGCCCATTTGGGCCTAGCCTGACCCGGCCCAAAAACCCGCAAGACCCAAGCCCGATGGGCGGGCCTCGGGCTTGTGTATTTAGACCCAAGCCCGGCCCGGCCCAACCTGAAAATCCTATTGGGCTCTTCTAATCCAAGCCTGAGTCCAAAAAATTAGGGTCGGGGGCCCATTGCCGACCCCAATATATGGATTATGGAGTGCAAGAGTGTATTCGGTATATGTTTTAAATCAGTCATTTTTCACTAATTCTATTTCTGTCTGGTTCGTTAGTGTTATATGTTCAAATTGATTGATAATAGAATATTTTCCAGCTTTTATAAGTACAATTAGGGTAAAATTGTAAATTTTGTTGATATTAAGTGTATTGGTCAAATTGTTGGGTGCATATTAAAAACCCCCTTGGGCAGTCCAGTCCAACCCACCCATGATTTTCTTCAACTTGTCCGAGTCATATACTCATATTGTATTTGCTTGTATGCATGACCACGGACTCGTATCCCTGCATGGCTCGCACGGTAAAAAGTTGCATGTGACCAAAGAAAAAACAAGTTCCTAAATAAGGAGAAATAAAAAAAAACTGAAAATTTACAGCCAAATTGTAGGCCTAATTTTTTGCTCAGTTAAATTGTCAGTTTCTGGTTCTCTATTTACTTCATTTTTTTTTCTGTTCTAATGTACTTTTAGTCCAAGGTTAACTCTACTGTTGGTTATTCTTTACACCATTATAATTATGTGATTTATATCAGACTACTTGGCACAATTCTAAACAAAATGCTAGAAGGCAACCAAACATTTGAAAAATGAATTAAGGAAATGAAAGGCAGTTGAATTCGATGATATCTTTTGGAAATTGGATGTGCAGAAATTAGCCATATCATGGGCAAAGCAAAAAACATTAACTTGTGGTTGGGGATGTCTGCTATAATTCATTCAATTCCAAAATCTTGTGACAGGAGTGAAGTATCTATTTATTTTATTCTTACAATCCTACAGAAAAATGTATTGCACCATGCACACATAATAGCCAAGACAGGGCCGGCCTTCAGCAAGGTACTGCGACCCCCCAGCACCAAAAAAAATGTTGCTCTTCTACACTTCTACTCTCTCTCTCACTCTCTCTCACTCTCACATCTTACTCTTCTACAATCTTTTATTTCTTTACTTTTCTCTTCTTCGTTTAATTGTCTTTCTCTTAATTTCCTCTTAACTAAAAAATCCAATTTAAATTAAGTTTTGAATGAAATTAGGGCTCAAATGTTGAAGAAGAAATCTGAAAAGTGTGATTCCTCTAATTCTCAAATCTTACTCAATTCTTTTAATATCATCTTAGATTTTTTATAATAACTGTAATTTTGTAGGATGCATATCTACCTTTTTTTGGAGATGATTGATGAGCTATTATGTTTGACAAATTTAATGACGGCAACTTTAATTATGTTTTTTTCAAAGCTTAAAGATTTTATTTTTTTATTTACTCTTTGTTCAAGGATTGTACAAATTATTGAAATTCTTTTCTGTTTAATGCAAAAATTAGCGTGCAAAATTTAAATTTGATTTAAATAAAGAGGCCCAATTCTAAATTTCGCCTAGGGCTTTCCAAAATTGAGGGCCAGTCCTGTATTATAATATGGCTTGCCTGGCAATTCAGATAGTGGAGTGTTTAGTAAGTGAACCCCGAAAAAAAAAATTGATATTAGCTGTATCTTTATCTTTTTTATTATAAAGCCACAGGGAAATTTGGTATTATAGGCTAAACTAATTCTTTGTTTATCCGCACAACTCTTTACTAGATTAAAAAGTTAAATTAAACTAACTTAATAAAATTAAGGGCACAAATATAAAATTAAGTCATTAAAGAAAACTAAGAAATAAAAACAAAAACACTCTACCACCTTATTAAGTAGAGAGAGTGAGGAATTATAGAACAGTTAAAGTTTTTAAATTTTTTTAAAATAATTAGCTAAAAAATAAATAATATTAAATAATTAACAAATTTTATAATTAAAAAGTTTCCTTTGCATGTGTATTAGCACATGCCAAAAGTCTAATAAGTCAATAATCAAACTCTATCAAACTCCATAAGAAAGTCAATAAAAATTTATGTAGAATCTATAAAAAAATCTTATAGAGTCTACAAAAGTCTCTTAAACTCTTCGAAACTCCATCACTTGAAAAAGTACGACATTAAAAGTCTATATAAATCCACATAAATACACCCCTAACTCATTCTAATCCAAACCGGTCTTCTCCAATAGTAGGTCTATTCTAATTCTAATTCTAATAGTAGGTCTATTCTAAGTCTAATTCTAAACTCATTCTAATCCAAACCGATCTTTCCAGCATTAAGTAAGCTTGTTTGCGCCATGGTCGTCTCTCCTTTTTATAGAAGTTATATATTCTTCCCTACCCGCGTTTAAGTTTGGCTTCAACTTGGAACTTCTTGTTTGTTTGTTATTGAGTGAGTCATATAGTCTTACTGCAACTCTAGTATTGAGTTTTAATTGAGTTTTGATTTATTTAGTTTATTTTCTCAGCCATGTCTAAGCTAGAACTTTTAGAATTGTTCTGTTTCAACACATGTATTATCAACGACCAACCAAGAAAGGGTTTAACAATTTGTTCATATCATATTGTTTCACTGGCCAGCCGAAATAATTTTTCAATTGTTGGATAATCATTTGCACCATACATTTATTTGTAACAAAACTTACCATTTTTTTCTGAATGATTCCAGGTTTTTCTTTTTCAACTCTAGGCAAGAGAATCGATTGACAAAAAAAGGAACAACAGCGCTAATGGATCAAAGTGCAATATTAGTAGGGGGTATTTGGTATTTTATTACAAAACAGTTTTTGAAAATTAACTTGTGTATATCATCCAAATATATCAAAGATGAAAATACGGTAAGTATTTTTTTTTCTATTCTTCATAATTAACCTGTTCTTCCAATTTGAATTATTCCAAGTATACATTATACGTGCATGCACATCTAGTAATTAAACTGCTTGGTAATACCAGTGTTGGATTGTTCTTAATTATGTTTTTCAGGCTGAGGGAGAGAGTAATGATTGGATTAGTGAGTTGCCTAATTGCATTCTGGAGTCCATAGTTTCATTGTTAACCATAAAAGATGCAGTGCATACTAGCCTAATATCTAGTCGTTGGAGGCACCTTTGGATGAATGCAATCCTACAAACGCCCAATCTTCAATTCGATATTCCAAACATTTTCGGGAGAAAAGATTTTGTTTATAGAGACGACTATCCTGTTCAGTTGCTGGAACAATTTCCAGAGCAAGTGTTTGTAAGACGTGTGAATAAGATTTTGCAGCTCTACCATGGTAAAAAGGTACAATCTTCCAGAGTGTATTCCTTTTTGTGTGGACAACCTGCTGCCATCCTTGATGAATGTATTCGTTTTGCAATTACAAAGGGAGTTGAACTGCTTGAGATACGTTTATTTCGCCCCTCCACAGAAGAAAAAACAAATGGTTATGTTTTCCCTCACTGGATATTTTCAGAATTGAAAGCATCAACTCTAAAGTGTTTGTCATTGCGAAGATGTGTTCTAAGACCTCCTCCTGATTTTGACATATTCAATCAGCTAACAACTCTTTATCTGAATAAGATTAAAGTTGATGAAGTTGTTATGGCACATCTGCTCTCCGTTTGTGTCTTTCTTGAAAGATTGACCTTAATTCGCTGCAAAATGGGACAAAATCTGATTGTTGCTGCTCCATTATATCGTCTAAAACATTTGAAGGTGTTCTATCCTAGGTATCTAAAAAAAGTTGAGATTTCTGCGGTAAATCTTGTCTCCTTGGAGTTTATTGGATCTCTTGAATATACTTCTTTCAACACAACTTCAAAGTTACCAAGAATTTATTTCGACGGGACATATAAATTAGCTGGTGCACTAGCCCAGTTTTCATCAATTCCTGGGCTTGAGACTCTTCATCTGAGCATATATCTTGGAAGGGTGAGTGAAGATTTATCTCTAAAACATTCATGCATGGCAGTTAATTTTTGCTTAATTTTTTACTTTTAGATGTTCATATATAAATATCTGTGCAGCAATTTACACCTCAAACCGTGCCAAAATTTAGCAACCTCAAGGAACTGGTTATAGACTTCGTTTACAAAAAAACTAAGATTCCAGATGACCTTAGGTGGATTTTGATATGTCTCAAGGGTACTCCGATTTTGGAAGAACTTGTAATAACGGTTAGTAATTAAAAACTTGTTTGTTGTTATTCTTAGTGTATATATATAGCTAAATGGTCTCTTTAATGTTATTATAGTTCGGCGGACCAAAGTTCCATGAGAATCAACGAGTGGCTGAGAATTTTTTCCAATTCGAAAAACACGACCATTTGAAAAGAGTTATGATTCATGGATTTCAAAGTAATTCCTACGAGATACAGTTTGCCATTTGTATAATACAAAATGCGACAAAGCTCGAGAAAATGGTAATCAATCCCTTTGGAGAAGTCTATGTGGGTGCTGGAAAATGGCGGGAGGTCATCACCTTGAATGCTTCAAATTCATCTTGGGAAAAAAATCGTAAGGAAGCTATTCGAGAATGGGAAAAAAAACGTAGGGCAATTGTCCAAGAAAAACTAAAGCTAGTGAAGACTAATGCTCAAGTTATAATTCTATAGTAGTCCATGTCATGAAGGAACCATATTTTATAGTTATTATTTTCAGGTTCTTTTTCATTTACTTCTTGTGATGTACTTGGGGTTTTAGCTAATTATTATTAGAAAGGTTAAATGTTTTGATCAATTTCAGCAGAAACAGAACAAAATGTGTGTCACACTTGGCTGATCTTGACTAGTCTCATATATATATGTGCTTGTGATACTGGAGCTGCATCCAAATTTTTAATCCAGCCATTCTCTCCATGTGAAGGAGCTTTTAGCCGCCTTTACCCATGCTCTGCTCATCGTTTGGCAAAGCATGCATGCTTTGGTTAAACCTGGTTTTACTTTATTCATGGCTTGCTGAGGATGATTGGCCTCTTTGGCTTGTAACTCAGCTGTATGAGGATACTCATTTAGGATGACTTTTAGAGCATCACAATAAATGGGACAAACTTTTAATTTGTTCTAACTAAAGACTTCATTTTCACTTTACGATTCAAAAGGATTTGCGATAGAAAGAGAAAATTACTGTCTTCTTCCGAAAAAAATTAAATCAAGAAAAAAAAAAAAAAACCCATTAGCCATATGCCTTATCAACCTCACCCTTTCACCTCCCATCCTTCCAGCAACTCCCCCGTCCAACACTAGTGACCCCTTAGTAGTTAGATTTATGGCCACCTCATTTTTTCTGTATAAGGAGAGAAGGGTTGGAGGTGTTGGCGGGGAAGAGTTAAAAAAAGAGAAGAGAGAGAGGATGGGGGCTCTGGTGACGATGCCTACGGGGTTTTGGGAGTGGCTAGTGTTGAGAAGGGGAAGGGATGGGTGGGCGGATGGGGTTGGGTGGGTGACTGGAATAGGTCCTTGGTTTTAGTGTTTTACAATATCAAAGTAATGCCACAGGGAAAAAACAAATGGTTATGTTTTTCCTCACTGGATATTTTCAGAATTGAAAGCATCAACTCTAAAGTGTTTGTCATTGCGAAGATGTGTTCTAAGACCTCCTCCTGATTTTGACATATTCAATCAGCTAACAGCTCTTTATCTGAATAAGATTAAAGTTGATGGAGTTGTTATGGCACATCTGCTCTCCGTTTGTGTCTTTCTTGAAAGATTGACCTTACGTCACTGCAATGTGGGACATAATCTGATTATTGCTGCTCCATTATATCGTCTAAAACATTTGAAAGTGTTCTATCCTAGGTATCTAAAAAAATTTGAGATTTCTGCAGTAAATCTTGTCTCCTTGGAGTTTATTGGATCTCTTGAAGATACTTCTTTCAACACAACTTCAAAGTTACCAAGAATTTATTTCGACGGGACATATAAATTAGCTGGTGCACTAGCCCAATTTTCATCAATTCCTGGGCTTGAGACTTCATCTAAGCATATATCTTGGAAGGCTGAGTGAAGATTTATCTCTAAAACATTCATGCATGGCAGTTAATTTTTGCTTAATTTTTTACTTTTATGCATATCTGTGCAGCAATTTACACTTCAAACTGTGCCAAAATTTAGAAACCTCAAGGAACTGGTTATAGACTTCGTTTACAAAAAACCTAAGATTCCAGATGACCTCAGATGGATTTTGATATGTCTCCAGAGTACTCCGATTTTGGAAGAACTTATAATAACGATTAGTAATAAAAAACTTGTTTGTTGTTATTCGTAGTGTATATATATATATACATTCAATCCATTGGAATGTTAGTCGAAGTTAATTATAATGCCATGCATTTTGTAGATCTACCAATATATATAACTAGCTAAATGGTGTCTCTTTAATGTTATTATAGTTCAGCGGACCAAAATTCCATGAGAATCAACGAGTGGCCGAGAATTTTTTCAAATTCAAAAAACACAACCATTTGAAAAGAGTTATGATTCATGGATTTCAAAGTAATTCCTACGAAATACAGTTTGCCATTTGTATTATACAAAATGCAACAAAGCTCGAGAAAATGGTAATCAATCCCTTTGGAGAAGTCTATGTGGGTGCAGGAAATTTGCGGGAGGTCATCACCTTGAATGCTTCAAATTCATCTTGGGAAAAGAATCGCAAGGTAGCTATTCGAGAATGGGAAAAAAAAATGTAGGGCAATTGTCCAAGAAAAACTAAAGCTAGTGAAGACTAATGCTCAAGTTATAATTCTATAGCAGTCCATGTCATGAAGGAACCATATTTATAGTTATTATTTTCAGGTTCTTTTTCATTTACTTATTGTGATGTGCTTGGGGTTTTAGCTAATTATTATTAGGAAGGTTTAATGTTTTGATCAATTTCAGCAGAAACAGAACAAAATGTGTGTAATATATAATGAATGCCTCACACCTGGCTGATCTTGACTAGTCTCATATATGTGCTTATAATTTTATAAAGCAAAACCACTAATCATCATGATAGACCATTCATTCACTATTGTTTGATCGAAAGATAAAAGCCACTGCAAAATGCTGGAAGGCAACTATGTTTCAGGTTTTGCATTTTTTATGGAAACCAAGCATTTGAAAAATGAATTAAGGAAATCAAAGAAATGGTGTTGAGTTAATAAAATAAGTTCTATTTTCTACAACAAAATGTTATCATTACTACTTTAGCTTCTCTAATAGCGATGATTAATTAGAGTTTTTGCAAACTCAAGAACAGGAATTAACAAGAAAGAAACAAAAAATAAATAAATAAGCATACTCTTCAGCCTTAAGTGGCCTCATAAAATTACATTTTCCCTTTTCTATTGTGGGATCAAACCTTCACATGTTCACATGAAAGATGCATTTTATAAATTGAAAAGGTGCATAGGTCTGTGCCGCTTTTGATACTGGAGCTGCATCCAAATTTTTAATCCAGCCATTCTCTCTGCATCTTATTGGGATCTATGCTATCAAGCGTTTAGAGAAGCAAATGAAGGACAATTTATTATCACCGAGCGTATCAAAACCATTAACTGAATACTGTTTCCTGATTATACCATCAATCATCACATTTATGATTCAGAGCTTCAAAAGGCCCAGAACACCAATATAACTTGCAAAAATTCAGGCAATTAGGGGGGAAATTGCACTTCCTCAGTCTGGAATTCATGCATATAGCATGTTTGCATAAGAACTCTACTTAAGTTGCATAATGCGACAAAGAAGCAAATAATATATAGACACAGTCCTTGTTAGCTTTCATGCTATGAACTGCCACTAGTGTTCTAAGAAATATGATTTAAACACCAAACTGGAAAGACAACTTTCATTTTAATTATGCATGCGTAACATATATAATATCCAACATTTATAGGTTAAATAATTTTCATGCTAAAACAGAGTTGGAATTGCTCATTTCTCATGGATAAACACAATCCTTACCAGATGCTAGAGATTGAATAAACAATTGAAGCTTTATCTGATCTCTACATTTGCCAGTATGATACTTGAAATTCTGCGACCACAAAGATTAAAGATGACAAATGAAGTTAACTAACGAGCATAAGAATTTGTTACACGAGTAATAATTATGATTGTTAAGTCTTGTAAAGGGGGCAACTGGCAGACCTATACCAACTTTTAAGTTTGCTAATATGCATACCTCTGTCTAACGTCACATATGCTCTCAAGAAGTTCCATCGTTTTTAGCACCTTAAAATTTTTTGGTTTCTCTTGGCTGTCCACTACCAAGGTTGAGATCCTTAAAACAGTGACAAGTTCTGCTTCAATTTTGTTAAGTTGATAATCCAGATGTTCCAAGAAATTCTCAAAAGATGTTATTCCCTTCAAGCTGCTAATTATCTTATCTTCATTCCAAACTGCCCTCTTTGAAGGTTCACAAAGATCATCCCTTTCCAGCTCAACAGGTAAGCTTGCTTGATTCTCTACAAGAAGCAGCCTTTCTTGATCATCACTGAGCTTCAGATCATTAGGAAGAAATTCTTTGCCCTCGTCCGAATCTTCTGCAGCTCCCAGTGTTGAGGATACAATTCGAACTGGACTGGAAGCATCTTCTCTGACCACTTCAAGATCCAAAGCAACATTCCCAATTAGCTGCCTTTCTTTCATAGAAATCGCCTGAAACCAAATTAGTCTTCTTCTGATAAAATGATAGGCTGAAAGGTAAAGTTCTTAGATAAGATAGAGTAAAATATCAAAGATTGGAATGAGACTAACACTTAATGAAGACGGTGTATGTTACCAGTGGTTAGGTTTTTTTTAAATTTATTAGTTATAACCTTTTGAGGAGTTGCATATAAGAGACAATTGCGGCCATAAAAAAAATGACACTATATTTGATTTTTATTAATCTAACAAGATATGAGCTTTGTCACAAAACTTATTTCACAACATCCATTATTTCTTTGCAGGTGAGTCAAAGGTTTTAAGATCCCTCTTGCACAAACCTATGTTATTACCAGTTTATATTACCTCATTAAGCTTTGTGGAAAGGCCATCAAGCAATTCAATGCGGTTTTTTGACTTCTCCAATGCTTGCATAACCTTCTTCTTCTGAAAGAGCAATTCCCGTGCATCATCTTCCTTTCCAGTTTGGACACTAACTGCTGCTTGCCGTCTTAGATTTTCAGCTGCCTCTGACAGTCGCAGAAGCCTCAGTCTTGCATTGTTTGCTAAGCCAACAATCATGAACTATTCTTAAAATTGTGTCAAGTAGTCTGTTATAAATCACATAACTATAAAAAGGTGTATAGATTAACCGACGGTAAAGTTAACCTTAGACTAAAAGTACATTACAAAAGAAAAAATAAAATGAAGTAAATAGAGAAACAGAAACTGACGCAAAAACATATTAGGCCTCCAAATACACTGCCAAGTCTGCCATACATCAACAATGATAAAGCAACTCACCAAAATATTGGGGTGATACACGTATAAACACATCCAAATTTCTGCACTAAGTTAATAAGCTAATCATATTTAAAATTGTATACAAGAGGCTTCAAACAATTTGTCCAGGTTAATAACTATAACTCACAACCGAAAAAAAAGACAACTGTAATGAGAATCCAGCAAAGAAATTCGGGTTTTCATTCATAAGGCAAATGGGTATTTATAATTCATATAGAATATTATGAAAGAGAGCAAAAGCAGGTGCATATATAGTTACATACCTTTGTCTCTGGTGCTCTCAGCCTCAGAATGGAGCTGACCCAGTTGGTCACGTAGCTGCTGTGTGTTGATGTTTGAAGCCAAGCACACAGGCCTCCATAGAGGTCTACGAGAGACGGCCATGGCTGTGCCACCACCAGTCTTCAACAATATCATCTCTCTCTCTCTCTCTCTCTCTCTCTCTCTCTCTCTCAGGATGAAAGAAAAGAGAACAAAAGGGCCCGCACATGTTAAGGCCCATAGGTTTGTTGGTCTGGAAAACGAAGTCCTATTCGTTTTTATTTTTGTAAAATGGGCTTGAAATAGCGTAAGAATTTGTTGGCCAATGAAATAACATGAGGTTACATATATGAAATAGGCTTGGAATCTGTAAGAGATAGCACCCTAATGGGCTGTCCCAAACATTTGCTTGTGGCCTATGTTATTTGCACAAAGATGCTGATTAAATGTGTAAAACAAAGTCTTTTCAACTTGCATAAAAGAAGTGGAACAAATAAAAATGAGCATTTGAGAAACTTATTCATTTTTGGGGACATAGCAAAGACACATAATATGTAAAGCATGCTTGTAGCAGAAGACATGAATTGAAGTCCAAACGCAAAAATCAACAAAAAGGGTCAAGGGGAATGAATGAATGTTCTGTTTCTTCTTGCCTTGTTGGTGTGGCCCATAACATACATGTTTTTATCACCTTGCTTATCAATCAGACCTATACCAAATTCTAAGTAGTAAATGTATAAGTATTGAAGCCTCAAATGTTGAAACTTTTTTTCTTATTGCATTTGATTATGCATGTCACATCTGATCTTTCCTTTCATACTTTTGAGTTTTTCTTCTCTAGGATTTGGTAAGCTGAGTCCATCAGGATTTGGGCCCACATACAAGGTCGTCCAAGACTACTTGAGAGCTGAACTGAGAGAGCCCATGATTTGACCCAAAGCAAATAATATGAAGGTCATCTCAATTTGCTCTCACATTACCAACCAGCCAATTGTATGAATATCATAGTCAGTCGTGACAAGCTCCCATCAACAACGCCCACTGAAAACACTCAAGCTATGAAAAGTGATTTTGACAACCTCCTAATTTAATATCATCCATAGTGATTAGTGAAAGAGAGAACGAATTTGTGGGTTTTCTAAAGTAAAAATAAAATATATAAAGAATGAAATTCATGTCACCTGTGGTGACGCATATGCTAGGCTAGTGCATGCATGGGCTAGGAGCCTATGTAAGACTTCAGTCTATATCATATACCACTTTATATCCTTATTCCTCACTTTGTTTCTTTTCTTTAATTGAACATATATGCTTGCACAAAAGGGTACTTGCTCATCTTTTAACAATTAACTTGAAATGAATATAGACCTATCTAGCAGCCATTATTTGGTATATATTACAAAAGAAGTTTTGCATATGCATGGCACATGAATATGCTCCATCTGCATTGGGAAGAATATTATATATCTTCTGCAATGAACAGAGGGAAATTTGCATGCATGTTCTTAATTAAAAAAAATTTTAATTCTTATGTACTTAGAACCAAGTAGCTTCTAGCTAGCTAGTCTTTTAATTAAGGAAGGATTGATTTGATAGAAGCCCAACATACTAACTTGCTTGTAATTAAATGATAAAAATTAGGTAAGTAATCGTCATGATGTACTCAAATCGCATGTCAATCGAAGCGGATGTATAATTCAAAATCACAATTCCACAACTATACATATATATATATATATATGGATGAGTGCTACTGATATCTATTTAAATTAATGTCATAGTCTCTGTCCCGGCCCAAAAAAAAAAAACATCTTAGTCTTTGTGTGAAATATTGTACCGGATTTTTGGTGTATTATTTGACTTCTGCTATGTAAATTAATTATTATAATATGATCACCTTTGATATGTTATATATTAATTTACAACAATTTACATGATAGTATCCATTCAAAGGCCAACCATGTATACTATATGTTAGGTATACTTTACGTACGGAAAAAAGTATTTACATTTTCTTTATTAATTGTGGTGCTATGACGAAATCCATTCGCATTTGTGAAGGGTTAAAATTTTCTTTGTTTAGTTTGTTAATTAATCTTCCAGAATTCATTATTACCTAGCGCTCATGTATATTAATATATGATTAAGTATAGAAGAATATTGCAGAGTCCATTGGTACATGTACTGATCGTACCTTCTAGTCCTCCAAAAGCAAAGCCAAACTTGGGGATATAATTAACAAATTAAATGATCGATCGATCAGTTCCTATCTATAATCTAGCTAACCTTCAGGTCTACCAATGTCACATTTAGTGGCTATCACCAATAAGAAGGAGACACCAAATATATATATAGTTAGGTAGTCTTGTCATTTTGTACAAAAATTCAGCATTGATCGAGGAGTCCCATACAAGCTTGCAAGTAAAGTCAAAATGATCCCATATATATGCTTTTGCTATATATTAATTACCGATCATCTTTAAACTGCTTATCCCACCTACTAATTAATCTCGGCCTCACAAACGTTTAAAAGTAATAATTAATAATAAAGAGAAGCATGCTACTCAAAACACCTACCAATATTCTTAAAATACCGTTAATTAAATCCTAACCTTTTCAATCTTCTTCTTCTTATTTTTAAGTTTTGGTTGGTGCACTGTGGCCATGACCCAATAAGTAATTCCCAAGAAAAACCCTAATAAGTGATTGTTTACATTTTTATGACCCAAATTAAAGAAGGAAAATCGTATCTAGAGGGCTAATATGAATATTCAAAAGATAATAAAACCAATTATATATATATATAGTCCTCGGCCCCCTCTTTCTCTATGGAGGAGAAGCGAATCTAGAATGTTGCTAAAAAACTAAGTTGTAGTGGAAAAATTAATATATAGTAGTAACGCTAAGTCAAAATCTGCTTCTATCTGTTTCCAAACTGAATTAATTATATATATGATAATATATTGTGGAATCAAACAGCTAGTTAATTTGAATAATAGCGGTAGTGGTCTTAAGTAAATTTTGACCTTTTGAACATATATATATATATATATATATATATATAATTAAAGAGGGAGTACTAGTCAACTTGCCCAATAAATTGTGATTGATGATTCATGTCAAGACTTAATTAGTATATAGAAATGTCATTATCTTTCCTTTTCATCTTCTCTGTAAGGAATATATAATATCTAATGCATTGGTGGAGCAGATCATGCTTGAACAATTCTAAAAATTATGAATATTAATTTTTTAAAGAATATAATTAATATTCTATAGTGGAAAAAGCTAGTTAATTAATTTAGAGGGTTGAATAGATTCCCTTTCAGTCTAAACGCTTTAGTGGTTGGATATGCAGTCAAGAATGCTTCTGAGTTCTGACTTTGTATGAAGAACCCATTTAGCTGTTTGAAATCCTTTCACATTTGGACTTTTGAAATTTTGCATCAAACCAACTCACACTTCACACGCAGTTACAAAAGAAAACAAATTACAAAAACAAATATATTGTAATGTCACCAACTTTGTGACATCAATTCTGATCATAGTTGAAGTTAATTAATTAGGTAATGAAACAATATTACATCAAACTTCTCGATCTCTTTCACATATCCATCCATCATGAACAGCTTTTGGTCATATGGAAATTATAGGTTTTGGTCTTGACGAGAAGTATGCTATTTTTGTTCTTACATGTGGACAAGAAAATGAATATCTTTGATTAATAGTACTGGAAAGATTTTTTTTAGTAAGTGATCTGTATTTGGATGAATGCTAAAAAGAACTAGCTAGAAACTGAAAATTCATTTGCCTAACATGAATTGATAGAACTAAAACCGTGAGCTTGCCACTTATATATATGTATGTATGTATGTATGTATATATGACATACAGTCAAACACGCTAGCTAATATATATGTGTGTTCTTGTGTATCTTTCAGTTTCATCCCTTTCCTACATTAATTTCATCATCAAGTACATATATTGATGATTTGATGACACAACATTCTGGTCTACTAGCAATTATACGTTGATGACTAGCTAGCTAGAACGAAGGCTATAGCTATTGGGTTATTAATTGGTTCTTAATTATTCTACAATATCAGCTAGCCGATGATACATGGATTTTAATCCACTTTGTTTTGTTCATACAAACTAAACATGCAGTTAACACGTTATGATCGTTTTCATAATTTTTAATTTTCTCACACACATACATATTTCTATATGCAAAATTAAAACTCCCAGTATAATATACGTTCCCTATTAAGTAACCCATTTAGATATAGGTGAGATTTGTTTGTGATGCCTTGATGAACTAGTCTAAACTATCTAGCTAGCTTAATTAACTCCAAGACAAAGGTCTCAACTAGTTTAGATAGATTTGGTTAGCATATATATGCTCAAGAGTATAATCCAGAAGGCCATAGCTTAATTACCAAACTAATTAATCTGTAGCATCGATCAATTACTCTTATTTTAGACCCATATACATCATGATTAGTTGAATTATTTTCTCTATTAATGCTAAAATAATGCATGGAATACCATTCATCAAGTGCAGATTTCATGTCGAATATTTTAACCAGATGAGCCAAAGTCTGAACATTTTTAATTTATACAGATGGTAAAATTAGATTTCAATATCCTATATATACTTTATGTCTATTTCTGTGCGTTGGATTCTTCGTACTATGCATGCATAGACCTAACCAATAACCTGCCCTCCATTGACCAACACAACACTCCAATTACATTGTCACTTGTCAGATACAGATGGTAACCTCCTTTTAACATTTACAAAGGACACAAAATTGTCAACAATCTCAAGCTCTATACCTCTTCAATGTCATGGGCTGGCTAGCTTATAATTATTTCCTTAAGAGTATTGCTGAATCATGCATATATATGCTCTCCGCTATCAAAAGCCGCACCCACTAAAAAATATTCTCAACCATATTTACATAAATATTGATCTCTTAATAGATCTAGATATAGTCAAACAGTTTAAATGTTTATATTTTTAGATTGAATTGAATATAAACCATTGATAGTTGATTGTTACTTATAAAAATGACCTTTACAAAAGAATACTGTTCTCAATATTGTCTTAATTAAATCTGATGATCGAGCTACAAATGATAGCTTAGTAAGTTGCAAATTCAATAGATGTATCTATATGTTACTAAATTTGGTCTCAGTCTAGCAATCTTGTAATAGGATATATATATATATATATATACACATGTCCTTTCAAGTGTGAGATTTCACATTTAAACTTAAATTGTGGGATGAATCAGATGGGCCCACTCTATGTAGTTTTTCAACAATCTAAACCATCTATTTTCTAGGTTTATATTCATAGATTATCCTTGCAAAAAATTAGTCAAATAAAAAACTATTTGCCTATTTAACTTTGACAAATAAATAGACGGTTTCATGAAAGATATTTGGTTCGTCTATTTGTTTGATCAAAGTTAGATAAACAAATAATTTCCGATTTAGTTAATATTTTACAAAAATGATCTTTGAATAAAGACCTAAAGATTATATGGTTTGGATCATTAAAATACTATATATAGAGCGGGCCTCATAAAGGATTTTATAAATAAAATTATATATGGGATCCCACATTAGAAGTGGCGATATATATATATATATATATATAGTGTACAATTAAAGGATATACACAAAAAATCACAAACAGAAAGTCTTGGATCCTTCTTATCATGACCTGTTTGAAGTACACTAGACATTATGCAATTCATGACATTTCTACATCATATCATATCAATTGGTCTTGACATCTTGTTGCATGTATACAGATCACTTAACCGTGGCAAAATATCACGTACCAAAATATTATTGGCTTTCGGTATTTATGACCAATTTGTTCTTGGAAGGTCGCTATGGAATACAACATTTGTGCATTATTATATACCAACACACAAACGTGTAAAAGGAAGACCCGCAATTTCTGTGAAAGCAATTTAATTTATTGTAGAAACTAATAACTATATTTAACGCTCTGAATTAAATAATAATGAGTAATTATTTTTTGGCCGGTTTTCTTATTATATATTGATCTATTAAATCATGTTTAAATCTGATATTCATTTATAATTTAAATACATAACATACTATTTATGAGAAAAGTCCTAGCTTGCTCAGGCTTAGAAAAAAATATATCTTTGCATGCATACAAAATCTTGAACTAAAAAACATCTCAAATTGTATAGAAATATGATGGTGTTATACTATCACTCATATATATATCGAAATGGATAAATGTATGATTTATATTTGAACTCAATTTTGCTCATTAGTTTCATAGAACTAATTATATGCATGCATGTATACAACTTATGATACAAACTAATTATTACACTTGCACTTCATTGCCCCATATTCGTTCTTTTTGTACAGTAGGCTTAGATGATTGCCTCCAATTATTGCGCCTATTTTCATTCCTTATATTTGGGCTCAATCACTCAAGGAATAATATCTCAAATCCTATCATTTGAAATATGACAGTAAGATATATTCATTGATGATGAAGACAATGTGAAATTTTTTTTTTTTTTTTCTGATTCAGGGAAAAAGAATCGATTCAATTTGGATATAATTATAGATTATTCTACAATCATTTTAACTGTATTATTCAACAAATGTAAAACAAGATAACTTATAGTACTGTATGTTTTGGTTGGGGTCATCATAAATCAAAATTTGTTTAAAAGAAAATGAGAACTAATTTCTTTTCTAAATTTAATATAATCTACATGGTTGTTTAATTAAAAGGTTTGTAGAACTACCAAGTTGGATCCATTTAAAATTACCCAGAATATTAGCATTTGACAAAGTTTTTATAATTAGTTTTGGTTGGATTTTGGGAGAAGCGTTTGACCAACTTTCGGGAAACCGTAAAAGCGAGCCACAAAATTCGGAGGTTTCCATAACGGAGATGACGTGAAGGCGGAATCAGCAAGACATAGGCGTGAGAAGGAACAGAATGTCACTCAGTCTCCACTCTCTCCCACGTGCCACCCTACAGTCAAATGACGGTGCCCAATTCTTAACACGTGTAAGCCCTTCATGAAAACCACAAGGTTCGACAAGCTGGAGTTCTTGACCACCGCTTGTGACTCTCATTCAACGCCTCATCGATCGTATCGCAATCTTTTGTGATTCTCTTCCAACCTTAAAAAGGCTTCAGAAAATTAGCACTTCCCACTTTCAAACCTTTCACTTTTCATGAAAAACACTTGGGTTATTTATTAGGGAGCACATTTTTTACACAAGTAAGATTGACTTGTACAGATGACCGAGTAATAATAGAACGTGAAGAAGAATGTGGTGCGGGTAATTTATAAGATTTTGACCACCCATTAATTGATTTAAGAGTCAAGACCTTTTAACTTGATTAAGTAAGCTAATTATACCGACTGATTATACTATTTTCTCTTGAAAAACTATATTTATTATATATGTTATCTAATTGTTGAGAATCATACATTAAAAAAAATTAAAGACCAATGCTAGCTGGTGTGATATATGCATTGTTAATCAATTTTTTGATAATTTTTTTCAGTCTAGTATTGGATTGTCTCGTATAATATTAGAGCGATTTGGAATTATGAATTTGAAAACTCAAATCATAATCCCCAAAAAAATATTGTATCTATTTCCTAAGGAATTGAGTTGGATTTAGTAGTTGTCTAACAACCATACATAGCAAATGAATACATGTTTTATTAGTGTAAGAACTAATTAAATAATTAGAAGATTACATATATATCTGGCTTGAGGATCAGATTGGGTTGGGACTAATACTGCCAATTTAAGTGTATTTACCCACATAAATGAGTCTAGGACACAAGTAAGGAAAGGCAAAAAGGTGTGCAAGCAGCCAAATAAAGCTAGCTACCATACCATCCGATCAACCATTTCCTCTTTCTCTCTCTCTCTCTCATTAAAAAAAGACAAGATAAAAACCTAAAGCTCCCTCATTTTTTCTCAAAAGAAGAAAGCAGGAATCTAAATCCCATCTCTCTCATCCGATCTCAAAGTCCTCCTTCTTCTTCTTCTTCCTCTTCTTCTATCTTCTTCCATGTCAGATGAAAAGAAAAACCCTTACCAGTATGACCCTTTTGATTACAACCACCATGAAATGGACAGGTCCTCAAGCTTTCCATTCTTCAATTATGGTTCCTCCTCCTCCATATACAACCCCCCACCACCACCACAAGACCCACAGAACCTAAATGGGTTTGAATCTGATGTTGATCAATATCCTTCATATATGAGCTTCACTGACTGCCTACATGGCTCAATGGACTACAACTCTCTCTCTAGAGCCTTTGACATGTCATGCTCATCCTCTGAAGTTATTACTCCATCGCCAATAGATGATCATGAAAATCCCAAGAAGAAGCTGCAGGCTGCTGCTGCTGCTGGTGTAGGAGATCAGTACTCAGTGGGGACTAGTACTACTGAAAACCCATCCACACCAAATTCTTCGGTTTCTTCTTCATCCAATGAAGCTTCTGCTGCTGCTGAAGTTGAAAATGAAGATTCAGATATTAAAAGCAAGAAAGATCATAAGCAGGCAAAAGGGTCTGAATTAGAAGCTGCGCCTGCAGGAGAAGATGAAGACAAGTCAAAGAAAGTGTAGGTTAAATTTTTGGCTTTTTTTAGCTAGATTTTTGGTAAAGGTTAGAAATGAAGCCTAATTTTATTAATTAAGGGACGTTTTTTCTGCTCTCTTGGTATGTATGGATAAATAGGGCTAACAAGCTATAGCTTGATTAATATATGTTTGTCTCGATCCAGGTAGACTTTCAACATTCATATCATTCATGCATATGACTGTAGGTCTCAGTCAATAATTAAAGTATTAATCTAGGCTGAAGAGATCATTTCTGTTTTTTCCTTTTTCTCATTTCTGATTTTCCCTTTTTCTTTCTCATTAACCATACATATAGATACAGTTCCTTAGATGCAATATAAAGAAAAATAATTGTGGGGAGGTAAAAGGAAATTGAAGAAAACAGGCTCTACAGATAGAACCCTAAATTATACATAAATACTTCGATCAGTTTCATTTTTTGGGTATAAACAAATTTCAAGATCATTCTAGTACTGCATATATATATATATATATATATATATTCTCAATAATTAATTAGATCGATTAATTGTTGGAAACAGTTAATTAATTGACTGAATATGTTGTTGTATGATCGATCAGGAGCAGGGCAATAAAAAAGAAAGAGAAGCGGCAAAGGGAACCACGATTTGCGTTCCTGACTAAGAGTGAAGTGGATCACCTTGAAGATGGATACAGATGGAGAAAATATGGACAGAAGGCTGTCAAGAATAGCCCCTATCCTAGGTTTGTTTTGCTTGTTCCCCCAATTACTTATGATTTCTGGGTGTGAATGTGATCATATGGTCATAGTTTATAACCGGTTCAGTATGAACTATTGCTCATATAGCCGCATTAATAACTGTTTCATGAAATATTAATTGTTAATCCATATGTGTGAATTAATTTTCAGTTATATATGATTAATTGATTGTCATCAACACTCTAGCTTTCTTCTTACAGAAAAAGGCTCTTATATATAACATGCATCTTATGTCATATATATAATATAAAAGTTTGACAAGAAATACAAGATTAATGCAAGATGTAATATAGAATGTTGAAACAGTAAACATTCGAACACTCTCTCACATTTCCATTGATCCCCACATATTAGAAGACTAGACTTAAAATAAAGCCCTGATCGAGTAGTGCACACATACCAACTCAATCAGTCCAACTTTGTTCTATACAATCAAATTAAAAAGTGCTTAACTAAATTGTGATCTCATAGAGCTATTTATTTGCTTAATATTTTTTCAGAAGTTATTACAGATGCACTACTCAGAAGTGCATTGTAAAGAAGCGTGTTGAGAGATCATTCCAAGACCCGTCGATTGTGATCACAACATATGAAGGGCAGCATAACCATCAGTGTCCAGCAACACTCCGCGGAAGTCTTAATCTGAATGCTGTTGGAATGCTGCACTCACCTCTTAGTTATGGATCATCACCAGCAGCAAGATTTCCACACGAATTCTTAACTCAATTGATGCTTCCAATCAACAACCAATTGCAAGCTCATCATCATGACCCAACAAGAAACTCCGTGCTATACTCAAACCTCATGAGTACGACTCATCAGCATCAGCAGCAGCAGCAGCAACAGCTAAATGTTCATGTCCCTCATGACTATGGTTTATTGCAAGATTTAGTTCCCTCATTTAGTGATCATAAGCAAGAGCAATGAGTTCTACTGATCATCTAATGCTCGGATCATGAGAGTACGTTGATATATCGAGAATATTAATTATATTGCACTAAATTAGAGTATCGCTGTCTTTCTGACCACTCAAAAACTTGTGTACTTAGATTATTTTCTTAGATGCTTGGTCGACAAATATTGAAGACCAGTTTCTGTATGACTCAAGAATATATTGGCATTGAATATTGCGTACTGGCCGGCTAGACTACAATTCTGACTAGTGACTGCAGTGCATATATATTGATCTCTTGATCTTAAGAATTAACAGATAGATCAATATGGTGAGTGAAGGTACGTGCTTCTTTTAAAGGAATGGCAACCTAGCTAGCTAGCTAGCTACTTGACGTGTATACCACAACATCCGAAATGAGGGCTTAAATGATAGGGATGGGGGTTGAATATGGAGTGCTAATTAAGGTTAGAGCTATATTTCTAGCTAGGAGTAATGCAAGGTTTTCTGTGCATGTGAGCATTGATCATTTAAGTACGTAGTATATGCATGGTTATTTCATGATTCTATTTCGAGGTTCCAAGTACAATATGGAGATGGATCCATTGACAACGTACGAGATCAATTTGATTGTCTTAATTTGGTGAATATATAGTTATATATCTATGCTATTATTAAAAATACTTTCTTTTTCAACTATCATATCATGCCGTGAGTGTTAATTGTTATAATATACATTCTAAAACTTAAGATAGTGCAGCAATTTTCACTTTTATCTAACATACCCTGACCCTTTTTTCTTTCTTTTTTGCCCTTTTTGAACTTCTATCCTACTTTTACTCCAATTTCTATCATATGTTTACAAACATGTACGTATATGTTTGTGGGTGATCTAGTAAATATATATATGACATAAACTTTAACCTAGGGTTAGTTTTTAGATGAAATTTTGATCAGTTAAGTATTATCAATCTGTTTTCCAACACCTTACAGAAAATCCTAGAATTGAGGAAAAATATGATTTGGCATGACATGATCGACTTGGTTGGGTTGGATTTCGTGTCGATTTGTTCGTCTTGAGTCGATCGACCAAGTCGGTAAGGCATTTTTAGTGATCAACAACAAATTTTAAAGGGACATCACCGAACCAAACTAGTCACCAAATAGTAATGTAGGTTAATTTGGTCAGTTTCTCTCGCGGTGCGAGAGGAGACAAAAAAGAGAGTGAAGAGAGGGTTGTGAGATGTAAGATTCTTCATTGTGACCGAAGAGGAGTGGAAATGTGATCAAGAAGCAAAACTAATTTTAGGTTAGGGTTTTAATAAGTTTGTACGGGTTGGTTATTAAGGGTTGAAGGATGGGTAATTTGGGCATTTAATGGAAATTTTCGGGATGGTTTGGTTTCTGATCCAAATTGATCCACAAATTATAAAATAAAATTGTACCAATCCAAACCAAAGAGGTCGGATTGTTCAGTTTTTTAGTATTTTTGCCCAACCCTAGTGAAAACAAAACTAAAAAGTTTAATTTGGACTATTTGGGAACCTTCAAAGGAATTAACCTAGCTAGTAACATCATTTGATACATCCGAACTCATATAGTAAAATGAGTATCAAATATGACTTGCCTAATTTGATAGCTCAATACAAAACATTCACGTATGTACATGTACTGTATAGAAACCAACCAAAACATTGACCCCATTTAAGAGGGAACTTCTCTCTCTCTCTCTCTCTCTCAGCCCATGCAATAACCACAAGCCCACAACAAGATCGAGAAGCCACAAGTTCACAACGAAGACCACTTAAATCTCCGCTGACAGAGGTCGTTAAAGTGAAGGCTATTCAATAACCACAACCTTTGAAGGAGCACCCACATGGTCTGTCAATGATCAATGATGCATGGGATGTCGGGCCTTGAGCATGATAAACAATTAATGGATTGGGCTGGCCAGTGTTTGTGCTCTCAGGCCTCAAACTAATGAGCCCATACTTGTGGTATTGCAAATTACAAATGCTCTCCCTAAGAAAAATTATCATGTGGCATGTTAATATGATGTTACTAATATATTTAAATGATAAAACGTGTACAACTTTAAGGGTAGTTTAATTGGTCCACTTATTACATCAAATGCTAATATAGATGGTAATTTGCTCCTACATTTAAGCTTACTGGATTCAATTCAGTAGTCCTAATAGTTGTTCATGTGTAGTCAATATCGATCAAAACAAGAATGACTATTGTTGTGGAAGAGTTTATAACTCTAGTGATAGAGAGAATTCATGTTTTAGCTGAGGTCCTCAAATCCTTTTTCCTTTTGACTAAAAGGATAAAAGAGCATGAGGATTTGCTGAAAAGTATCCAAAAGATGACCGTTAAACTGTCAAGGACCAGAAAGTCAAAAAAGCTGGACAACACCGAATTCAAATATAGCGTGCAGCATGCCCATTCCATCCCATGATCGATGAGTCATTAACTCATAAGCCTTGTCTTGTGAATGTTGATGAAAACGCGCGTAAAGAAAAAAACTTATGCTTGTTAGGAGCCTAGGAAACGCTCCACGCCACAAAAGAACCTTTTTGTCAGGAGACTCAGCTGGCTGAGGCTGAAGCTTGACCCAATAATTCACATCCCCATCAATATATAATAATGACTCATTTGACTGTCAAATGAATTGCAATTGTCTATGACACATTGAATGCCTACTTCTTCAACCACTGCATACAGGTCATATTCATACAGCGATGCTCAACTGCTTCCTTGTGTAGTTGTGTTGAACCTCCCCATTTTGCCATTAAATTGAAGTAGCTTTTCTCATTGCTTATTAGGACCATGTTTTTATTAGTTCATTTTAGACCATTATTATGTGTGAGTGCATTGAAAAGTGTGGGAAGCTATTTTCAGGCTCAAAAGTATAACGAAAATGTTCTTTTACCAAATTGGTTCTAATTTGCATGTGTAGTCCAGATTGACAACATTGTATGTTGCTCAACTATTTGGTAAGAGAACATTACACACAAACCTAATACAAGACATCCTAACATTATTTTAGCTCATCAAACCGAATTCTGGTCGGGAAACATACTTTAAGTTTAAGAGACAAGGCATGCATTATAGTCAAAACTGACACAGTAGCCCTTTAAATGCAAAGAGAATTGAAAAGAGCAAGACATACAACTGCTTAAAGAGGAAAAAGGTAAATCATCATCATTAATTCAATGCTGCTTTGTTTTCTGATAGAACATGATGACTTGAAATAAAATTAATGAAAAAATAAATAAAGTAATAGGAGTCATTCCCCATCTGAAGAACAGTAATCAGGTGAAAATAGAAAAAGAAAAGAAATTACAATAAAGTATGAAACAGACAGCCCACTGGTCCCAAGAAACATATGTACAACAAGAGCCTCTCTCTCTCTCTCTCTCTCTGAAAAATTCCCTGCTTACAGAGTTGGGAGCACCTCTCTTCATTCTTGAAGGATAAGGATCGATGGAATGCTTCATGATCAAAATGGGCCATCTCCAATCCAAATCCTCTCTCAAATTTAGAAGAAATTTTGAAAAGAAACTTTTGTGATGTATAGTATTGATGGGTTACTTAAAGCTCTAACTCTGGCAGGTGAGGGAGGAATCGTTCATCCGGATCATGTGTTTGTCAGTCCTATCCACGAGTTGTCTCAGATATTTGGCTCTCCAGATCCCCTGGCTTGTTTTCTATGTCAGCTGAGACAGAACTTTCCTTCATGGATTCAATGTCCATGCTGGTTGTACGACTCTTTCTGTTCCTTCGATCCTGAGTTGTACAAGTTAGCAAAATAAGATTCGTAACACCACCCAAATTTGGATGAGCATGGTAACAAATATGAACCTATAACTTCCCCATCACATGTAATCTGGACAATATGAATCCTAGTTTACCATTCCACCCTATCTAAAATCATATCCTATGCCACATCTTCTAATGGTCAAATCACAAATTCCGTAAGGAAATTGCACCTACTCCACATTTAGATAAAGTAGTCTAATGAAAGGAGATAGGATCTGTTGCAGACGGCCAGCAATTTTTTTTTTTGGCAGATTCTCATTGACCATTGCTGGGCTGTTATAAAAAATTCATCATTGAGCGCTCGGCGATGAGAATCCACCAAAAAAAAATTGCCAGTGTCTGCAACAGATTCGTGTCCCTTATGAAAACAGATAGAATAAAATAAAGCAATGAAAAATTATTTCCAGGGTAAAGATGATGATTGGCACCTCACGGAATGGGTATTCATCAACTTCGAGCATACGCACAACCTGGCTCATTTTGGGTCTGTTCTCTGCATCATGATCAACACACCTAAGTGCAACCAAAAGGGCTCGTTTTAAAGCACGTGTACTGGGTTTAACTTCAAGGTTTGGATCCACAACATCCTCTGCTCTTCTTGCACCTACCATCAATTTTAGCCACTCGACTAGATTGACCTGCCATTATTATAAAATAATACTTCTTCAAATCCTATACATAATAGTAAAAGTTTTGTAACCACCTTTTATTGAAGGAAGACTCTCAGATATGTTAAACAGTGTTTTCAAAAAAATATGTACCTCATTAGCTGGCCGGCCATAGTCCACAGGGTCCCTTCCGGTAACTGCTTCAAGCAGGAGGACACCAAAGCTGTAGATGTCGCTCTTCTCATTTAACAAGCCGGTATTAGCATATTCTGGTGCCACATAACTGCATAATGGACCGGATTTTATGCTTCTATGAGAAGGTACTTTGTAATGTATTATCATCACTTAAAAATGGAACAATTTACGTACCCAAATGTCCCCATTACTCTAGTCGTGATGTGACTTTCTCCTGAACCCAAGAGTTTGGCCAATCCAAAATCAGAAACCTTGGCATTGAACTCATCATCAATCAGAATGTTGCTTGATTTTATATCTCTGTGGACAACTTTTGGTTCTATAGCTTCATGTAGATAAGAAAGCCTGCAATTCAATATGCAAATCATTCTTCCAGTGGTCAAATTGGTTTGAAATTGAGTCTCACTAACTGAAGTCTCAAATGGAATTAGAAGATGGACTGAACCATATGTTTAGCAGTTGGACAAAATTCTGTCAACAATATTGAAATTGTGATTAACAATATGATAAAAATTGGTCACAATCTAAGCATGGTTCAAGACAGCAATTATCTGTCATTCTGTCACCAATGATAGAGGTTTTATTTTATCCAGAATTTTCTCATGAATTGAAAGAGAAAAAAAAGAAAATTGTACCATAATAAGTACAATTCACGAGATGGGGGCAAAGATCTATTATATGAATCATTAAATTCCAAAAATTACGACTATAAGTTAAAAAAAATTTCAGTTGAAAGATGAAAACTTACGCTTTGGCAGTACCAAGAATCACCTTCATGCGGGCCTCCCAGGTAAGGGCTCCATGTTGGTGCATTGCCCCATGTAGCCATTGTTCTAGGTTGCCATTGTTCACATATTCATACACCAGCATCCTATACAATAGATAGCAACTTAGCCAGAACAATAAAACTTGAACCTAAAAGGCCAAAACCCACAGCCAAGCTATATTCGAGGCAGAAAGATGAGAAAAACATTAGAACATGTACTAGGCTACTAGTATGAAAATATTATGTTAGTATTCAAGGTTAAGTCATCAGGAAAATTTAGATATTTCTAATGAAAATAAAAGGTAACAAATCTAACCTGTGAACCCCTTCTATGCAATAGCCCAGAAGCCGCACAAGATTCTTATGCCGGACATGGCCTATGGCCTCCACTTCAACCCTAAATTCTTTCTCTGCCTGCCCCCTATATACCAGATAACAAAAATTAATTATACAAAAAATAAATAAAGGGTTTCTCAAAATCATAGTGTTAAGCAAAAGATGGTGCATTTGAGTTTATATCCTTACAGATTATTTAGAAGTTTTTTCACTGCCACCTCAGTTCCATTGATCAGTCTGCCCTTGTAAACAACCCCATATCCACCCTCACCAAGCACATTTTCTGCAGAAAAACGATTTGTAGCAAATTGCAGATCCCTAAGAGTAAACCAGTGGCCCCACCCAAGATGAGAAAATTCTGGCAAGCCAACTAAAGGAGAGGCTGTCACAAGTCCTCCATATGACAATGCAGGCTGCTTTCGCACAGTCCCAGAGCTTCCTTCTTCCCCTGACTGCGAACTCAATGCCCTCTCATGATGATAAATTGAGCTGCACTGACTCATGTTATCAGGGTCACTAGATTTGCTCATGCCCAAATGAACTAACATCTTCTCTGAATTCTTATCACTTGCTTTATCATGTACTGTAAATAAATTCTCAGGGTGATCATGGGTACCCTGAGATCCAACCCTATCGACCTTGATATCTTTTGAGACATTTGGTATTTGGGTGACTGAGAACTTGTCCAAGGATCTTCTAGATTTCCTCCGAAATGTAACCCATATAGATAAGAAACATAGAATCAAAACAATAAATGCACCAACACATATACCAATTACAACCCATAATTTTAAACCCAAAAATGCTGTCTTCTTTGATAATTCCACATTCAAAGAACTCCCAGATGACATATCTGATCCTCTGGATACTAAATATCAAACTCGGCTTGGTGCTCTGACTTCCAGTGCCTACAAAAAATTAAGACATTCCAACCTGGACAGCAGAAACAAAACATGAAACAAAAGCATGTGAAAATGATCACATATGTTTAACATTTCTAATTCTCAGATGTGATGCTGCTGAAAATACTGCAGGTAATAAGCTAGATATTGGCAATACTAGATACTTCGGCAAAACTAACCGATTGTACCCTTATTCTTATTTAACACTAAAAATTCATAATTACAAAAAAAATCATGTTAAATTCAGCTGGAAGATATTAGATTCTTGGCTTAATTTGCAAATTAATCATATTAAAAAAAAAAACCAAAGCGACCAAAAGAAAGGGAGAATCCGATACAATAGCTAAGCCGCTTGATTATTAAAAAAAAGAACTAAGCAGCTACTGGAATTAATAGTTTCCCAGGAAAACAGTGAATGCAAGAAAAACCTGAGTAATATTTAGGGATATATTTTTGACAAATGAAGCAGAACCCATTACCATACAAGTCATCTTACTGAAAGAGCCACTGTAAATTCCAGATTCCATGTATAAAGCAAGCACATGTCCATTAACTACCAAAATAAAAATAAAAATTCCAAATCTATCATAAAGGAGAGAGGGAAAATCTCAGAGAGCATCACTTATGATCCAAGCAAGAGACCCTTAAAGAGAAATGTGAGTGAGTCTATCTAAAAAGTGATTCAAAGAAGAAAGCATTTACCTTTGCAGGGATCTAAACTAGCCCCCTTGATCTTCTTCCTTGAGCACCCAGACAAGCAGAGAAGGGGATTCTTTTTCAACCAAGACAGACTCAATAAGCATAGATAGGCCAATGTAGACCTGAAATAACACAAACCCACCAAAACCCAGATGTCCAAAAAGGCAAGGTTTGCAGAGGAGTAGTTTGCAAGTAGAGGGGGTTGTAGCCTGAAGTGGGCCAAAAAGAATTCAGAGAATCATAAAAAATGAGAGGTAAGGCCGGACAAAAATCTAATCTTTCAAGGGAAAATGTGGGGGAAGGAGAGAGAGAGAGTGAGAGAGGGTGAATTTATATAAGAGGGGCACAAAAGAAAAGGTGGGTACAATGGTTGGTGGTTGTTTTTTCTGTGTGAAAGTGAGGGGCCTCAGCAAGCTGGAAAGGAAGCTTGGTTTGCAATGGAGGAAACCACAGAGAGAGAGAGAGAGAGAGAGAGAGAGAGAGAGAGAGAGAGAGAGAGAGAGAGAGAAACAGTAAAGGAAAAGCAAAATGAGGTGAATAGAGATGGGGCATTTATAGCTGGTTAACAAAAAATATTGATTAATCTACAAAAGTAAAGTGGGAAAACTTGACACACAGAGAGAGAGAGAGAGAGAGAGAGAGAGAGTCAACCCATCACTATAAACAGGAGGGAAGTGGGAACTGCAAATCTAGGCTGCCCTGAGGTTTACTTACCAAACTGTCCTCATGTCTTGAACAAATCCTGTTTGAAATTAAATCATTATATTTCATTTTCAGGAAAAAGAGAGAGAGGGTAATAGCCTGTCATTGCATATTTGGCAATTTGCAATTGATAGACAAATTGGAGTTGTGAAGGTCCATAAATCTCGAGGGCCAGGCCACACTTAAACACAAGTTACACAGCCTTCATTACTTTGTCAATACATTATGTTCATGCTTTACCAGATGAAAAGCTTAGTTGTTTTCATCCAATGTTTTAAAAAAATTGGATAAAAAAAAAAAGAAAATTGTCCTGTCTTTGGTAATAATTTTCAACAATTGTCTAGGTTCACTGTGAAAACATTATAAACCATCCTTAGATAACTTTGCTTTATGGATGATGATGTTTCAGAATGTTCATGACTCGTGCTCTAAATTGAATCATGTAATTAGGTGAATAAGAACCTTTTTTTTTTTTTTACATAAGGTAATATTTTTTGCTATATAGAATTGACATTAGATGAATAATGAGACCGCTAAATGCACGTAAAATTTTCTAATTTTTTAATAAACAACATTGCATATTATTTACATTTTGGTTAGTCTAAGTAATGAGAGATAGTGGATAAATATGTTTAAAGTATTACATAAGTGAATATTTGCATGCATATATTCTTTTGGTGAAAAATTTACAAAGCATTTGTTGATTATATTTAAGTTAAATCTTTTTATCGCCTTTCATATACGTGATTATAGACCATAAAATTAAGATTTTAAGAAATCCTAATGAATCACAAATTTTAAATTTGGACGGCCAAATCTATAGATATTAATATGAAGATCTCTAGACTTTTTTTTTTTGTCATGAAGATCTCTAGACTTAAATACAAGGAAATCATGATAAGATTTCATATATCTGATTTAGTTTAAAGAGAATTACTAGATATGTTATTAGAGTGAGCCGTGTTGAGGACACGTATTATACAATCACACAATATTCTAACCACCGTATTTATCTTTCTCAAATTTGGTAATCGTTGAAGCTTTCATTATTATCTTAATCTCATTGTATCATACTCCATCTTAATCGTGTCAGTTAAATTTTATTTTAATACAAATTCTATTTACTTTTTGTTTGCATATACTATCTATGATTAACAAAATCCTAAGAAGGATGTATCTCTCTATACTTTTACTTGTCCCACAACTGTCTTCTAAAAACAAATTTTCTTTAGCACATTTAATTTGTTTTCAGAAGAAATGTAATTTGATTAAACAAACGCAACATATATATGTACATAGGTAACACACCACATAATCTCCAGTCAAAAATTTGTTAAAATAGATATTCTCCCAAAAAAGAAATTGATTTTCTCTTTTGCTTTTGCTGTCAACTACTTCCGGAAGTTTACTATATATATTGATTAATAGGCAATTGCATGCACAATGCTAGCTGTTATGCTTATCTAGCTTTATTTTTTATTCATGAATATTATCTTATGAGTTTGGACTAGGCCAACAAAAGCTTAAAAAAACATGTTGCAATTGCAATGGTTCTAAAGGGTAAATTTGTCAACAAAATTTGATTAAACCTAACCCAGTAAACTTATAATAAACAACTGTGCCCTTCTTGATTATCATCATGGCTTTGGACTTGGGGGTCTATAAAGCCCCCAATCGGGAGAAGGAACAGAGGCTTTGATTTGAAGTATAACTTTTGATTAATTTAAAGTGTTCCACAGACAAATCCTTTTCCAATCCTTTTCAGATTAATTTACACTAAATATAAAATTGCTTTTGGATAATTTATTATGTTACAAAAACAAAACAAAAAAACAATTGGGCTCATCTGAAAAGCCCACTTGGAGATCTGTGAGCCCAAATATTGACTTGAACGACCAATCCCATGCATCCAAATGTTCCAATCATGTGCTTTAACTTTCATTAGCATCTATAGTTTTTCTTTTTTTGGCCAAAAAAAGCATCTATAGTTTTTTTTTGGCCAGGGAAAAAAGCATCTATAGTTGATTACATGAAAATGGCCATGATTTGCACCAGCTTTATGGAGCCAAGCTAATCCCTGCACGTGCATGGCACGTGATGGGACTCTTTTCTTTCTTTTCCTTTTTTTTCCCCACAAATTTGGTGATATTTAATTTTCTGGCACTGCAAAATTGGTGATATTGATATAACATAAATGAGCCCGTCTTTTGTAGTCACTGACAGTAGTCTCGAATCTAAGGTGCTATTCTCTCTCTCTCTCTCTCTCATGCCTCCTTTTCCTTTTTTTTCAGCCATTGCTAGCTGCTCTGGTATTTTATAATTAATTAGTATATGTATTAAAAACAACTGTTGAGTGTTGATTGAGTGTGGAATGTGGGGAGAATATTTTCATGGGTTGTGACATGGGGAAGTACTACTACCAGTGGCATCATAGAAGACAAATTTCTGCATATTCTATCTAAAATACCCTCACATATTTTTTAATTATTCCTCACTTCGACTCATTTTTACTCTTGATTTTAATTTATGCTCATTCCGATTATACAGTTATTTGAGCATAATGTAGCTAAAAATCTGACTGGGATCCAAATCACTCTTTGAGATATTTGTAAGGACAATTATTTTGAAAATAATGGCGATTAGATTTGACCCAACATAATTTGGCTTTGTCTTTGTAGTGCCAGCTCATGAGAGCGACACTACTTTAAAACCAACGTCGTAGCCACCACGATTGTGCATGTATAGGCAAAAAGGACATACTGTGTGCAGTTTATCTTCTTTTTTTTTTGGCCAAGAAAATTTTGAAAACCAAGTTTTATTCTATTTTAAGTTATATATATATATATTNTTGGCCAAGAAAATTTTGAAAACCAAGTTTTATTCTATTTTAAGTTATATATATATTAATAGATAGTTTTAGAGTCCCCAATTCCGAAAAAGGAAAAGTCTTTGACGAAAGTTTTGGAGGCCATGCCAGCTGGACCTATATGAGTCTTACATACTGCTATATATTTGTACTCGCTTTCGCGCATTAATTTGTCATTTAATATACGAATATGGCTAATTAAGCACCCTAATTCCATGCTTTAATTTTGGATAAGTATGGTCTCTGGGCCTCATCTTTTGTCTTTATATGAAATAGGCCCAAAAAGAAATTGGCCGCATGAAAGGTCCAAAGTGTTGCATGTGGCACACACATCTGGTCAAGCCCATTAGCCACTCGGTGGACTGTGGGGGTTATTATTCAATTCACTTGCTTGCACATGCTAATTACTAGTTTTATATTTTCCATTTTCCTTATTTAATATATATTTCACATGTCATTTATATATATATGAATATTTCACCTGTAATTTTACTAACATTCCAGCTTTAGAATAAAGCCGAAGCCAAAAGGAAACATGAAGATCTTTTTGCCATGAAAGTGTCTTGAGAATGAATATATAAGATGCACATTTCTTAATTTTCTTGGATGCTTGCTTGCACGTGGCCTTTTAAAATTATTCCTAGTTTTTCATTTAATTGTCTCCCTCCCACACACACCTCCAATTTTTTATTTTCGTTCTGACAAACACCTCCTATTTATCCATGCCTTATTCTTCTCTACTTTAACATAATTATCCATTTCACACTTTATTTTAATGAAAGACTACGAAACATGTAGTAAAAAAAGTTGCCTCAACTTTGGTAAATTAATATTGGAAAGGTACGGAATTTCTGTAGAAATGTCCACATTTTGAGACATTAGGAATCATTCTCTTATATCCATGGTTTTTGGAGATAGGAAAGTGAAACAATGTGATGGTTTGGTATGTTTATATGTGTGTCAATTTGACATTTTTTTATCAAATTATTGTAATGATATTTTATGAAACAGTGAAACAACATAATGTGTTTATATTGGTATATTGTTAATCCAACCACACGTTCAAACAAGAATCAATATAATTAATGATCTAAATAAACATTTGATCATATAAACATTTTATGTAGCCAAGTTGGATGACAAGAGAATATTCATAATTTATGTATATGTACGTACATCAGCAGTGTTTTGTTTCTTTAAAGGCTGTATAAGTAGTGTTCATGTGCTTGGCATTAAGTATTCTAATAAGGCACCTATTTTAAGCCATTCGATGTAAATGTAATGATTAATAGAAAACATACCATTTACTTGCTTCATTAAAATATTCAATCTCGTGTGTATGAAGTATGAACACTTCGTTTTACATATATAGATTTTCTCAGATGCGAACGTGTGGAATGGGAACCCTCTCTTACACGGTTGACTAGTCAATCAACTCAAATTTGTAAAAAGAAATTGCGGATGTCCGCCTTATAGAAAGACTGTATATATATAAATTAATTATATCATATGTTTGCATGTGCATTTCCTAATTTATCTTTGTTGCATCTTGAATGCTAAAAGAGAAAGGAAATAAGAGAAAAAATAAGGTTTAATCGGTATCCAATTTCCATGATCTATACAACAGAGTGGTTGTAGTAGTGACCTGTGATGTCTTGCAGATGAAACAAAATGTTTGCTTGCAATTTATGATCATTCTTTCTTTCAGTTCATACAGCAAGGACTATCACATTCTGACATTTATGGTTCCAATCATTGATGCTCAGATTGAGGCATTCGATTCGAGATCTTTACATCATTTTTCAACCAAAATTTGAGTACATTTTAAGCCACTTGTTTTTTTTTTTTTTTTTTTTNTTAAGCCACTTGTTTTTTTTTTTTTTTGGTTCTTTTTAATATATGAGAATCTAGTGGCTTTGCACATGGAACTGCAGAGCAATTTTAACTATTCTTACGATTTATGCACAATGTAATAATAGGATTCAGAAAAATGAAATCAAGGGGCTTAGAAGTGACATATGAATATATGTTACTCTTAAGTACTTTGAACCTCAGTTGATTGAGATAATCATGTTAAGAGTCAACAAGTTCATATGAACATCTGAATTTCTGAAGGAGAATTTGGTCTCTCGTGAAATATTATTACTTGGCTTTTTTCTTGATTTTGTGGCTCCATTTTCAATGGGAAATTCTCAATCGGCTTTGATTGCACCCGCCTAATACTTGTTACTTTCTCTTATGCAACTCTTCACCCAAAAAGACAAACAGTTATGGTGGTATTGGAGATGATCATATGCATGTCACTGTTTGCAACCTGTTTCTGTGTTGTTGGGCACTCTGCTAGTGGGAATGGAAGGGTTTAAAGGGGAAGATAGGCTTAAACAGCAGTCTCATGGCAGGTTTGTTTTATTGTATTGGGGATATTTTGGGTTTTATCTCTTATATTTATCAGAATTTTCTTGATCAATCTAAGCTGGTGAAAACAGATGCCAATGAGGCTTTTCCCATTTCTTGCAATGCATCTTAGTTCTCATTCATTAAGTTGTAACTTGTAAGAAAATTAAGTTCTGTAAGTAATTAATGAGGTGAAAAATTCACATGCAAATTTTTACTCCAAGACCTTCAAAGTTGTTGATATATTCCTTTGAATTCAGGGTTGAACATCAAATTTCAACAACAGAAGCACATTAAACAATCCCATTTCACAACAATTGCGCTCACTATTTTGTGAAACCCTTAATTCTCTGTCAAAGGTCTCAAACTAGCTCACTTGCCAGGAACAAAGTTTGTGGCATATGCCCAAGCATTGTTGTTAACAGGGTCAGTCAAGTGGTCAGCCAAGTTCTCAATTGGTCCCTTTCCAGTAACAATGGCCTGCACAAAGAACCCAAACATAGAAAACATGGCCAATCTCCCATTCTTGATCTCCTTCACCTTGAGCTCAGCAAAAGCCTCTGGATCATCTGCAAGGCCCAATGGGTCAAAGCTCCCACCCGGGTATAACGGGTCAGTCACCTCACCGAGAGGCCCACCAGCAACTCTGTAGCCCTCCACTGCACCCATCAAGATAACTTGTGTGGCCCAAATTGCCAAAATGCTTTGGGCATGGACTAAACTTGGGTTTCCCAAGTAGTCTAGCCCACCCTCACTAAAGATTTGGGCCCCGGCCTTGAACCAAACAGCCTCGCCGAACTTGACTCCGTTACGGGCCAGGAGTTCGGGAAAAATGCAACCCAGAGCTCCAAGCATGGCCCATCTTGAGTGGATTACTTCAAGCTCACGGTTCTTAGCAAAGGTTTCTGGGTCAGCTGAGAGCCCAGCAGTGTCCCAACCATAATCACCGGGAAATTCTCCGGTTAGGTAAGATGGGGCCTCACCGGAAAATGGGCCCAAATACTTGACACGGTCTGGGCCATACCATGGGCTGTCAGATACCACCTTCTTGGACTTGGCTGCGGTTTTGCGCATAGTGACCCGGCCCTCACCAAGAAGGTTAGAGACTGAGGGACTAAGCTTGACAGCTTGGCCAGCTAGAGAAGGGGAGGACAGAGCCATTGTTGAAGCAGCCATTTCAGACCTGAAAGTAATGGAAGTGTATTGACTACTCTTAGAGAATGTGAAATTAATTCCCACCAAGTGCTCTTGTTTTTCTTTGGGTAGAGAAGTTAATTAGTGTGTATATATAGAGGTTTGGTGCAAAGGCTTCTTATCTTTGTGATATCTTCATCTGATTTTTCACTGGTGAAAATGATGTTGAAAGATTTTTCACGATGATATTATGTCTTTGCTCCTTTCCAGTTGGGTTGATATGCTCCACTAGTTTACTTCCATAAACAGAAAGAAAATGGAAAATCAGTTTTTGGTATTATATGCTTTAATTGCTAGCCAACTCTCTTTTGGACGAGAGTAATGACTTCTCTATTACAGTTGGGTTGATGCAGTCCACTAGTTCTAGCCATGAGAATTTGGCCACGTACACCTTGAGATTGAGAGTAACGACTTCTAATGGTCCAAAGAGTTGTATTCATTGTAATGTGTCCATATGTTACAAAACTGTATGTATAAATCCGTGTAGAAATCGAACTTCTTTTTGTTGATTGTTCTGCTGTTAGGGTCTCACTCCTAAATTTTTAGTTTATGAGCCAAGTGTATACCCGAATATATTGAAAAATGTGAGCTAAATGTCTTGGAGTACAAGTTAGGAGAAATTTTTACCTTATAAAAGCAACTTAATACACCAGCATTATGCATTATGCATTTCAAGAAATGGGATCGAAAAGCCTCATTGGCATCTGTTTTCACCAACTTAGATTCATGATTCATCCAAAACATGCAAATTAAAAAACTTAGATTCACAAAAAAATTTGGACATGAATTTGTCTGTAAATTTTGAGTTTATCATTAAAAGTTGATGCAGCTTCTTCATGACACAAACATGAAAAGGATTACATACTTCTCCTTTTCTCTCTAATCATCCGAGTTCATTGCCTCTTCTGTATTACTTTTCAAATTCAGTTTTTGTCTTTTGGGTTCTCATACATCATAAATCAATTTTAATACCTCATAAGACCAAATTCTGCTGTAGTAATTAACTTTGGATATGTGCATATATGTGGGAAGTAAATGCAAGTCTCAACCTGAAAACTTGTTGGACTTCACTTTTCATTCAACAAATGAGTTACAGAATGAGTTTTTTTATTCAATAAATAAATTATTTTCATTTCAATTATGATCGAAAAAATTAACATAATAACTGTTGCCTTTGATTAGTCTTTAACTTTAAGTATCAGTAGCTTTTTCTACTACTCTTATCCTAGAATCTTAATTAAGTCACTACCCTCATCCAAAGCCCACGTGGGCAAACTCTATTGGTTAGAGATAAGAGCATAGAATATCCAAAACTGATTTTCCTTTTATGTCTTCTTTTCTTTTTCTGTTTTTGGAACTAAACTAAACTAGTGGAGCTTAACAAGCCAACTGGCAGTCTATAAGGCAGAGATTCAATGTGAAAATCTTCATACTTTCATTTTCACCAATGAAAGCAGATGAAGATATTATAAAGATAAGGACCCACTGCACCAAACCTAGACTATAAAAGTACCCCCTAACTTCTCTACCCAAAGAAAAACAAGAGCACTTGGTGGGAATTAATTTCACATTGTTTAAGAGTAGTCAATATGTACACTTTGATTACATTCAAGTCTGAAATGGCTGCTTCAACAATGGCTCTGTCCTCCCCTTCTCTAGCTGGCCTAGCTGTCAAGCTTAGGCCCAGTTTAATATTGCTGTGCTGTAAAGATAATCACTTTTATTTTTGATGTGAAAATAATCAGTTGTGAGAAATTTCATTAAATATGACCGATTCTTCAAACTGATTCCAGAATAAGCTAAAATGAGAAGTTGCTCCACACCAACTTCTCATTTTAGCTTCCAATGACAGTTATTTTTTTAAAAAAGCTGAAATTTTTTATTTTACCAAACACCTAAACACAGTATCGCTGCCAATAAAAGTGATTTTCACCTTTAAAAAGCAATACCAAACTGGGCATTAGTCCCTCTGTCTCTAACCTTCTTGGTGAGGGCCGGGTCACCATGCGCAAAACCGCAGCCAAGTCCAAGAAGGTGGTATCTAACAGCCCATGGTACGGCCCAGACCGTGTCAAGTATTTGGGCCCATTCTCTGGTGAGGCCCCATCTTATCTTACCGGAGAATTTCCTGGTGATTACGGTTGGGACACTGCTGGACTCTCAGCTAACCCAGAAACCTTTGCCAAGAACCGTGAGCTTGAAGTAATCCACTCAAGATGTGCCATGCTTGGAGCTCTGGGTTGCATTTTCCCAGAACTCCTGGCCCGCAATGGAGTCAAGTTCGGCGAGGCTGTTTGGTTCAAGGCCGGGGCCCAAATCTTCAGTGAGGGTGGGCTAGACTACTTGGGCAACCCAAGCTTAGTCCATGCCCAAAGCATTTTGGCAATTTGGGCCACACAAGTTATCTTGATGGGTGCAGTGGAGGGCTACAGAGTTGCAGGTGGGCCTCTCGGTGAGGTGACTGACCCGTTATACCCTGGCGGGAGCTTTGACCCATTGGGCCTTGCAGATGATCCAGAGGCTTTTGCTGAGCTAAAGGTGAAGGAGATCAAGAATGGAAGATTGGCCATGTTTTCTATGTTTGGTTTCTTTGTGCAGGCCATTGTTACTGGAAAGGGACCAATTGAGAACTTGGCTGACCACTTGACTGACCCTGTTAACAACAATGCTTGGGCATATGCCACAAACTTTGTTCCTGGCAAGTGAGCTAGGTTGAGAACTTGAAAGAGTTTTAAGGGCTTTTCACAAATTTTAGAGTGCTTATATGTGTTGATGAAACTTGTTGGTCTTTGTAAAGGAATACATCAACTAATTCAATAAATGTTTTGGAGTAAAAATTTGCATGTGAGTTTTTCACCTTACGATTGAAAAAAACTCAATTTTCTTAGTTTTGGTAACTTAATGAATCATCACTATGCATGGCGATATATATGGGTAATAAATCCTCAAATACCAGCACCATGCCACCTCCTTCACCCCATCCATCTTGTCATGGATAAGACCATATCAATTCACTGTTAATGGAATTCAAAAGAAATCAATAATAATAATAATATCAATAACATATACAGTAATAGTAATTGAAGTTTTCCCTAGCAAATTAGAAAGGAAAGCGTAATTGAATTTCTTTAATTGGGTTGATAACAACTGTATGCGTTAAGTCTCACATATTACACAAGTAGATAAGATTTTTAAGTAAAAGAGAAAATCAAGACAAATCAAGGGAGATGATGAAGGCATGATGGAGGCAATTAACAAAATTTCCCAAGAAGCTTGCTTAGAATTCCACTACCTAAATGATCACCTTTACAATGAAAAAAAGCCAATACATAGAATTAAACACCCAATATAGTTATAATTAAGATAGCATGGCACCTCCAATCACCATCACCATCTCACATTCTTTCCGTCCCTCCATTTCTTTTGAAATTTCTTTGACTAAGGCTCTTGGCATTCTAGCAATTGTGTATTTTGTGATTAACATGCTCACAAATTGTAGCTTTGCTTATCTTTTGTCACTCCATTTATTTATGGGCTACTTTTGGAAGGAAACTTCCTGATTCATATGTTAGAGTGTAAACAAGGTAAATTGCAGTAGCAATGCAAGAGGATGCAGTTAATTGTTATGCAGTGAGATGGAACAAAATAATGCGTTGGTTAGGAATAAAGAAACAGAAAAATGTAAACAACATGTAATTGTTATGCAATGAGACGGAACAAAAGTCAAGTTACCATGTCCACAATTGAAAATAGATAACATGATATTGGCTTTGAAGGCCCAAACACTTAAATCAATAGAAGAGAACAAGAGAAGAAAAAGACAACAACATGATAATATTGGCCCTGAAGGCCCAAAGATTTCCCCAATAGCTGCACACATGAAGCAGCACCAACATGGATTAAAAGGACCGAGTTCTGTGTCCTCGCCTCCCCATAGTGCCTCTTTGCTGCCTCCTGCTGCTAAATGTCTTTACAAACCATTCATGCTTCTTCCTTGTGAAAATGTTCACAGTAAACACTCCAACCACGTAGCAGTCAAATTCAATATGAAGCCCAGAGTCCTCATCTTTTTCAAAGGTTGATGTTGGTGGAGGGGTTGAGCTTTCAAAATCTTCACAATTCTTTGACGAAGGCTTTCCATACAAACCTGAGTTTCCTTGGTACGATTCTTCTCGGAACATATCAATTGTTTGAATTCTTGTAGAAACTCATGGTCATCATATTAGTACAGTTAAACACACTATAAATTACGTACATAAACATAATACTCATGGCAACTCAAAGATGACTACTGTACAACATATATGATTGCCCAAAGCCACCAAAAGAGATTCTAGCACAGCTGCTGAACCATTTGTGAGATTATGATCGAATTACAAATAGTACCAATCATACTCATAATTCAATATAGTTGTCATGTACAATCTTGTTAAAGAAACTGAAAAAACCCCCAAAAAAAAAAACTATTCATAACAAGGATTATCTAACATGTCAAGAGCAAACACCCCCTATTTACGAGGATTCATATATCCATTTTTTAGGCATTGAAGATTTGAATATTCGAAGAAGCAATGTTCTCTCCTTTCTGCCTAACTTCTTTGCACCATAGCCCCGGAAAACACCAAGCTTAAGTGCCTTTTCCCCTTCTTCCACAGTTCTTTTTCTCACAGCCACCAATAGATCCGTCCCTTGGGGACCAATTTCATTCTTCTCTTTCCCACTTTCACATTTCTCTTTGTCCCCTGTTATTGAACCTGAACTGTTATCTGCCAATTTGTCAGATTGATACTTGTTGTCTTCACCAGTCTCAGCTCCTCCACGGATGCCCTCGTAACCCTCAGGGCTATTGCTTCCCCACCATTTATTGGACGCAGTTGATAAGCCATCAGATGGAAATCCATATTTGAATTCATCTAAGGTTGTAACTGCTTTAGTCAAGCTTTGGGTGAGCACATTCTGGGGACGTCCAGTCTGAACATTCTTGCTTCCTTGCTGCTGCACATTTTGCGAAACTGTGATACCTTGTGATTTCGACATTTCATTAATTATTCGGGTGTTGGGATTCACTGCATTTGAAATTGAAAGGAAAAAATTATGAATGATAACGAGAAGGCACTAAGCTCGTTCTGAATCAAAAGAGGAAATTAGCTCCTTTTCAGGAAACTTTAATGTAATAACCAATCCGAAAATCCTACTGTCAGGCAAAATTTGGAATACCACAGCTACCAAGTTAGTTCATACAAGAAGTAGCATCCATCAAGAATAATGTTATGGAGGGGAATAACACAAAAGAACAATGAAAGAAGAAAGATATTTCATAGAACCTCAAAGATAGATCAGAATTTGACAGTAAAATAATTAGGAAGTAAAAATCACCAGAAAGACATATCCTTAATGCAAATTAATACTTGTCAGAATCTTCTTAATACATATTGTCATATTCAATTCCCTGTTAAAGTCTAAAGTTTGAAACCTATCTGATGCTTCATTAATGTTATAAGCATGGCTATATGAAGAGTATCCAATGATTTCCCACTATTCTTTTAAGCCTAAAGCATAATATCTCAAACCCAAGTAAGCTATTCCTTTTATATATGCAATCTATCAACAGGAACAGGTAGTGGTTTTAGCCAAGATCAGATCTTTGTCTACTAATCCTAGTTTAACCATTCATTAGACACAGGATTAATCGTGGCATTTCATATTTACAACAACACTCGAACAGAACTATATTTCGCTGAAGCAATTTCCATTTTCTTTTCCCAAAAATTATATTTTTCTTGTTTCCTTTCTGCACTCATTTCTCGGGACCAAACAGAAGACAAGACATAAAGCACAAAGGAAATATAAGAGAGAGAGAGAGAGAGAGAGAGTACTGAGAGCTTAATTGTAGCTGGTTGCTGCTGGCTGCAGCTCTTGTTGGCGCTTCCCTCTCAATCTCAAGCGTTTGGTAATTGCAACCTGAATTTTGGCCTTTCAATCTCATTAGTCATTTGTATAGGTAAAAAGTCAACACGTGGCGAAATCATGTTTATTTTTAACTTGACTTCTATTGTCTGGGAGACTGGGACCCATATGTGCAAAATTAAGATCCACCGTCAGATTAGACCAACAGTCTGGATTTTAAATTGAAATTGGGTTTCTTTGGCATCATCAACTTGGGTATCGAATTGGGGTTGTATGCTGTGACTGTAGAGTGGGAGAATTGGGTCTCCTCCAATTGTTATGATTAATTATTGTAAAAATGGAAGTTTTCAATGGAAAGTGTTCCTTTGAGATTTGAGACCCTTATTTTTGATTGTTGTATATTTTGAGTTCATGAATCATGATTAGTCTGAGAACCTCTTTTTAGACAAGTTTCAGACAAATTGAAGAACAAGGTAGGGAGCAAAATTTGGTTTGAAAGGTCTGGTATATAGAAAAGCTGAATGAATCTGTACCTAAAACCCAAAAGCAGAGGTTTTGGCTCCAACAACGGTTTCAATGAACATTCAAAATTTTCAATTTTACATTACAAGCGGAAACAAAGATGCACAGTGAATGTCTGAATGAATAGCAGCAATCCAGTCAGTTTCTATTCTAATTCTAATAATGCAAGTCACTCTACTTGATCTGCTGCCTCATAAAAATAAATTTTACTCTAATGTGGACATGAACGTGGAATGCTAAGGAGTTCAAGATCCATCCCTAGAAGCCGTCTTATCTTTTCTTCCTGCAAGAATCATCGAAATTTGTAGGCCTCTGCTGAATGCTTGGTTGAAGAGCAAGCGTGTTTGGAACTCAGATACAAATGGGAACCATGACAAAACGGCTGTGGGCGTGAAGATGAACACTCCCATTATATAATCGTATGCTCTTCCAAGCTCCTTTATTGATTCCCAGAATCCTAGTTTCTTAACCATCAATCTGCATGCTTGCCCAATCTTGAAAGGACAGAATAAACATTTGGTTAAGTGACTACAATTCATTAGCAAAACATCAAAACATATAGGGTTCAAGGTCTTAGGCTAGAGGAAATGCATGGAAGACAAAAGAAGCACATGTTGTTAAGACATTCCCCACAAATTAATGAATCAACCCTATTTAATTAAGAACCACATGATTTTGACACTGGTAATTTGAAATGAAAAACTCTCAAGGCACTATATGTTGCAGAAACTACAGAAAAGATTTTAACTTACTAGAAGAAGGGCCCACCCTGTGGGCAAGAAAGCAAGGATAGCAGCAAATAGATCTGAAATAGTAAGGCCACAAACTACAAATAGGACTGTCATGACTGACATGAAGCCAAGAAAAAGAAGTGCTTTCAGAATCCTGAACATGAGCTGAAAGTCAGTGCCAAAGCTTCGTCTACCCATTGAAACCATCTGACAGAAACATGTGAATGAATAGGCAACATCAGATCAAATAAAGAGGCATACACATGTATGTTTTCCTGACTAATCTGTAAAGACAATGCATAGAGAAATGGCATTTTATCTATAACCCAGGCAAAAGACTCAAACAATAAACAACTTGTACTTCAAAACATGCTTATTTGTGATTTCCATTTCCATACCTTTAAGACGAGAAGAACAGTTACCATAACTACCCAAGAAAGTCCATACACCTACAAAGAAATTGAAATGGTTGTAAATTTGTGCCTTAAACCTAAACAATAATTGAAAGGCCAACAAGAGAACAAATAGTCAAATATAACTGAACGAAAATAATACCAGCAAACTCTTGCTGCGATGAGCAATATCAAGGTGGTATACAATTCCATATTGGTAAATAAAGAAGCGGCATGCAAGTATTATCTCAAGAACTCTTCCCCGGATAACTGTGTGTTTGAGGTGCTCCTGTTCTTCATCCCACCATGATTCCCAACTTTTGTCAGGTGAGATCCCAATACCACCTCGATTTCCCATCCACCTCTTCCAATCCGTCCAATCATCTACTGTTTTTTGCCATTCAAAACAGGAAGGATTGAACACAAAAGGAGCAAACAACCAGGAACCAACCAGAAACCACATGGAGAAAGTAATGAAGAAATACAGATTTGAACTCCTATAGGCATTCCCATAGACACCATACACAACCAGCAGAATAAACAGCTCCAACCCTTTCACAAAGTGACTGCGTGAATACAGCCTGTAGTTATCAGCAAACTTTGCATGGAAAACAACAAAACCGCGGCCAGTTGCTCGGTATTTAGATCCTCCATGTAAGATTGTCCTTCCATAGTAATGTGCTTTTGTTCCTAGTTGGAACGTGAAGAAAACTGAGGCCAGCTGCAGCTGCATGATGATGAAATCGCCCAAGGCAGTGCGAAACCCTTTCTCCAGGCCAATTTCCATAACCATGGGAAGCACCAGCAACAAACCCAGTTGAAAGACAGACTGGGTAGCCAAAGCTTCTTCAAAGGCCTTGGTCTCATGTATGACTGGGTTATCCAGGATCTCACTCTCCAGTCCACTCATAACCATGTATAGACGTCCATATAAAAACACATATACAGTCAGCACAGTTACCTGAAACAAGATAATATCTGTTCAAGCTGCAATCCATTAAAATACGACACTCCAAGCAACATCTACACATAAGGCCAACACCAACCAAAACAAGCCTCAAAACCACCCCATCCTATTGATATAAGTACAGCCGACTTCTTTATCAGCTGCCCCATTAATCAATTAAAGAAATACAATAAAAAAACTCTATATTACTAAATATATATCAGTAGGCATCTAAATCAAGACGCAGTTGGCCTGAACCTTTCATCTCCATATGTATTAGTAACATCTATTATGGTTGTACAATCACTTAAAACTTTGATCTCTTCCCATGAATAAACATCATCCAACCTGGTCTTTAGACAAAAGATTCTTTAACCAAGTGCAAAGACTCGTAACAAAATCCAACATATTGTCTACAGGTAAAAATAAGTAAATTAATAAACCAAAGAGATTAGTTTGGCTAACATACCATACTACTAAAATAGAATCCAACTGTTGTGAAGTAAAAAGACAGCATTCTGAAGAAATCGAACCGACGCCCAAGCCGATAAACATCACGGCTAAGTGTCTGCTCTCCATTTCCATTTGCAACCTTAGCCTCAAAGAGTGATATTTGATTCATTCCCACATCACGCCCCTTTCCTACTTGGATATACTCATGGTGGGTTATAAAACCTCCACGCATAATTGAATTATACCCTGAAGACATCAACACAATTAGTCAATCTAGACCATACTTATTAGTCTGGGATTCTCATGAATGAAAAATTACCTGCAAATATATCCTCGCTCAAGTTAATTACTTTTGAAGCTTTGCTTATGCCACCCCTTGTTATGTGGAAGATTCTGTCAAATATATCAGGATGACCGTAATGGAACCGTACCCTGTCAAGTTAGAATGTCATTAGATAGATACCAGAATGGTATATAAATTCTCATAAAAAAGAATGGCATATAAATAGTTACAAAACTAGTCTAATAACAAGGAAAAAGGGGATTCAGTATTATCCCACTTAATTAAGCGGTCCCCACCACACAACCCCACAAAAAAAGAAAAAGAAAAAAAAAAGTCGACCCACCGAAAAGAAATGGAAGGACAGAACCAAGAAGAAGAAAAGATGCACATATATAGTGAAAATTCAACCTGAAATGTGGCTTCAAGTTGAATGTAATTTAAGGTTTACCTCAGTGGATTTGCCAAAATTCGTTGGCCAATAGTTACAAAACTAGTCTCTTGATTGGACATGAACCAAGCAAGCGATGAAACACTGTAGATTGAGGAAAAAGAAAATAAGCAGATAACAATACAGTTGCCACTAATTTGTAGAATATAGCTGCCTGCTATACCTGTCATAGCAGTCATAAAGGTCCAATAATTTTAAAGAGATATATTAAAGGCTGACCTTCCAGTGAATATATGCTCCCTTAGACCCAAAATTGTGGGTTTTCGTTCCCCACGGCGAGGCTTTAGAAATTCCTCCAACACATTTCTCATTTTGAAAGCTTCTTCAAAGTAATTATCCTAGAAATAGGATAAAAAGAAGAAGAAGAATAAAACACCTTTTTCCTTTTACCAATAAGAAAACACAATTGTAATCCTAGATTACATTAAGGCATAAGGAGAGCCACCTGATTCATGTCTATTGTCTGCAGAGCTTCCCCACGAGTAAAGACAATGGCATGATTTTGATTTTCAGGTTTTCCTTCACCAATTACTGTTGGGGGGCCTGGAAGCTTGATGCGGTATATTTCCTAGCAATGCACACATCCCATTTGTCACCTCCCTTGACCAGAACAGAAAGCAGAGACAGAGAGAGAGAGACAGAGAGAGAGACAGAGAGAGAGACAGAGAGAGAGACAGACAGAGAGACAGACAGCGAGACAGACAGACAGACAAGGATTTAAAACTAGTAGTTTTTTCTTCCATACCTCATCCCATTTGTCACATCCCTTGACCAGAACGGAAAAATAATGTTTTTGGTTTTTTCCATTCATTGGCTTCTCTACTGTATCTATGTAAGCAACACGTAGAGATGGATACCTACACAAAATTTGCATATTTTAAAGATGCTATAAACAATTTAAATAACAAAGGAAACAACGTATTGTTCATCTTATGGTGATATTGACTCACGTTAGCATCAGCTTGAGAATATTATTGTAACAACTTTTGTCTCGAGGTTCACTGGAATTTTTCTGAGCACCAAAGACCTGACAAGAAACTACATAAGTAAACTTCAAATCTGCAAGAGCTTGTGCCCGATCAAGAAAAGCCTTCTCATCTTTTTCACCAAATTCCATGTTTTGGTAGCCTGCAAAATAACAATTTGCCACTATATTAGCTTTTACAAAACTTTGGTACCAAAGTCAGGAACATTGATCTGGAGTTGAAACACAGTATCTGTGACAGAGGGCACTAACCACTTGCTCCTTCTGTTTCCAGGACACATTGAAGGTCTAGAGCTTTCCTATAGTACATCATCCCTCTCACTAGCAGAAAAATATAGATAGGAATTTTAAGTTCATACAAGTAAATGAAACTTCTACAAGAGACAACATTACTAATTATCCGGACCTGTTCTAGAAAGTGTCTGTCCCCTGTAAGATACCCACTGACGAGTTAACTCCGACTTCTGATTATCTAAATACTCAAGTTTAGGGTCATTTATGCGATCCTGGAAATTTGTCCATTCATCTAGTTGGCAGTCATGGTTGGTTGGCAGGTGTAAGTTCATATATTCCAAACAACGAAAAGAATAACGTAGAAATGCGACTAAAACACACCAGGATATATTTTCTGCAGGTAGAATAAAATTGAGATTCCATCCTCATTTTCCTTTGTAAGTTCGTCATCAGAATAAAGGACATCTTCCTTGTAATAAGGAGTCAGAACACTGAACCATAAATCAGGAAAAAGAAATTTGAAGACCACCACAAAATATATAGTTGATAAAAATATGCATCCTTTCATATTTTACAGACCCCGAATCCCTAGAACAAATCTAGAAATTGGTAAGAAATGAATATCTTGAAAAAAAGTTCAACATGTTAGTACAAAACTATATTGATCCTTCACCTTTAACCTAATTTCAGAAATTTGTCAGTTGTCCAAAAAGGATTGCTTTTTTATGAATCCCCTATTCCATTTAGCAACCTAAAATTTTCCATTGACAAACTTGGTGTTCATAATGACTTACCTAAAGGAGAGCATGTCACGAACTTTCGGAGCACGGGGCATGTTCATGAATAAGGAGTTCGCAAAGAAAGTAATGCGCCTGCGAGCTTCCAAGTTTTGAGGCACATTGATGGCAGATTCCTTGACGGTCAAAAGCAAATGAAGCCTAACAACCTATATTAATGTAGAGGACAATAAGACCAAAAGATCTTAAATGTTCAGTTAATGTTTTTAATGAAAGCATATCCGCCAAAGTTACCTTCTCTGTCCAAGATGTTTGTTGTGTAAGTGATATGCTAATCTTTTGAAATCTTTGCTCCTTCTTGGCAAATTGACCATCTATGTAGTGAGCTGCTTCTAGGATTCTGCAAAGAGAAGAGGAAAACCATTAACAGACAAGAGACAGAAAGGCCCATTTGGTGGTGAAATACTACATTTTTTGTTCCGTCTCCAGAATGTATTTATTCCTCAGTACTTACTCGTGGCCATTTATCATCACATCCTGCGTGATAATCTCCATGATATCTTGAAGGACATTGATTATCTGACGCTCAGCATTCTCATCTTCACCCACCTGTCAACATACCAACTAAAGTACTCAGACACAACTAGTACAATGTCGCGACAATGTCTATCAGTACACACTGTACACTACTGAAAAACTCAGCATTGAAAAAAAACAAAGGCAGTGAAGGAAGTATTACCAAGAGTTTTAGAAATTTCTCCAACTTCTCGCTAAGAGATGGCAGCCCACTCATGCGAAAATTAGTCAAAAATCTCTGCTGCTGTATACTACTGTCTACTTCATAACATATCTGCCTTACAATCCTGTTATTTAAGAAAAAAAAATTCATGATTTTTTTTATAAAACAAGAGTAGAAAGGATTTGTTTTGATTTATTCAACAAAAGGATATAAATGAGCAGGTGGTGGTTATCCATGAAATTCAAGCTGGTATGTTTCTGACTTACATCTTATCTGCTTCCTCATCCAGAAGGCCAAATATAATATCCCTAAGTGTCTCGTAGCATTCAATTACTGCTGAGTACATATAATCATCACTCTTAATCTTCCTAAATAAATCACCATCCGCCTTCCCTGTAAAATCTTTTGCCATGTCTAATGCTATAGGAATCTTCACATGTGAAAACAAAATATGAGTGACAGATGGAGTTTGAGCATAGAATTAACATATGGAGCCATGCAAAGTGTATACCTTACTAGCAAGCAAAAATGGAGGCCACTGGACAACAGACACATCACTTGAAGAATACGGAACAAGCAGCAGATCTCTGTCTCTGAATGGTTTAAAGTCAAAGGATATAATCAGAAACTTAAATTGTTGTATGGTTTACAGAGCAAGAAGTAGTAGGGCTGTAAAAGATAAATGAGTAGTTCTATTGGTACCCACCCCCATTCAAATTTTTTCTCTGAAACCCACCCAATACAGCAGCCCTACCCCAACCCCTCCCCTCACCACCGGTGCTCTCTCTCTCTCTCTCTTCCTTCTCCACCAGTGGACCCCCTATCAGAGCAGATTGGAAGCCAGCAAGGTCACCAGATCAATCTATTCCAGGATGGAGGTCAATGAAGGGAGAGAAGGAGAAGAAAAGAGAAATAAAGAGAAAGAAAGAGAGGGAAAGAAAAGAGAGGGAAAGTAAAGAGAGAGGAGGGGAAGGTGGCCGGCAGTGGGAAGGGACTTTTAGGGTGAAGAGGGGAGGGGTGGGGTGGCTTCTTGGTTTTCTTTTTTTAATTTTCCCTGATTATTTCATTTTTTTCTTTTTATTAAGGGTAAAATAAGAGTTTTAGAAATAGGGAGTATAGTGAGCAAGTTAGGGGGTATGAATAGAATTTCAAAAGAAAAAAAATTATAGAGCAAGAAGCAGTCATAACCTATTGCTGATCAGGTCTTCCAATCGCATAGAATTTATGAATTCATTCCACACATGAGAGAAAATGGCAATGTTCTTTCGTTCAAGTGCCTCATCCTGCCATGTCAAAGTGTTTACTTTTAGCCAAAGACAAAGAATATAAAAGGCTCCAAGTCATGTTTGTGTAACTGGCAAGAAGCGCCAAACAAATTACCCACATATGTATTTGGTATGCAAATCGTTTATATCTGGTATGGAATACAATGTGGAAAAAAAATCAACTGAAATTTCATGTACTAGAGAGCAATATGAAAACACTGGTTAAAGTTAGTACCACCACGTGTTTTTTCTTTTTGTTCTCCTTATTGGCTGACGGCATAAGGCGATCACTGAAAGCTGAAGGCACAGCATCAAATCTGGACCGCAGCATCCCAAGGGTCCGTATCTGATAGACAACAAATGGAACAAAGTGATCAGCGGGAAGAGAAAAATTGATCCCAGTTGAGACAGATATTTATACTTATATAAGAAAATACTTACAAAGAAAAACAGATACTAGTAAATACAAAGTGAATGTTAATTGGCCACTGACCTCACCCAAATGGCTGAAGGCTCCGTGAATCCCACCAAACAGAGTAGAATATATTGCATACCATATTTGTGCATCCATAAAATAAACCTATGTACCAATAAATCATTGCAAAGTGGTAAACAGCATAACAGTGTACCAGAAATGCACATTTTAGCAGATGACATTTTTCACTCAAACAAATTCTTTACCAATTAACTTACCAGGACAATTGGAGCCCATATTGCAATAACAACACCGATATTATGAGTTACTACATCAGTTCCAAACGTGACTTTGTAGTTAGCACAGGCTATGGTTGCAGACAAAATAAAAGTAAAAATAGTAAAACAGAGTTTGACATATTACCATTTGGAAAGAACTCATGCCATTGATAATTATCAATATGCATCTCCATTACCAAAATTGTTGGTCCAACAAGTGGCAGTATCTATTACCAGAAATGTACAAACAAATCTTAGAAAAATTATAAATTCAACAGATCCTCAAAAAAGAAAAACAAACTTTACAGTAACCGAAAAATGATTCTAAAAGGTTTACTTAACACACCCCAGGAACCTGAGTGCTTATTCCCTAGTTCTAAGACCTGGTATACATGAATTCAGTATCTGAGCATCAACTTGTGAACAGGAAGGTTAAAGAAGCTGCACAGTCTATTTATCATGTATACAAATATGATTATTCATACAAATGAATGCTTCATGCTTCACAAATTGAAACGGTAAATAATTCTTTTTATTTCCAATCCAAAAAAAAAAATGCTGTTATTGGGATATAGGTGAATAACATTAGGAGACAACGGTAGCAGAAAAGTTAAGGAACGACATTAAGATAAAATAAAATAGGTTTAGAAGTTTGAGTTCAGGCTCATGGAGTTGAGGACACTTGTTGCTGGCTAAGATTAGAAATCATGCGATGCTCTTTACATATGTTGCTTCTGGTTTCCAACAATAATCTTTTTCACTGACCAATGAGAACAAATTCAGGTAATTTAACATTTCATCATCCCACCTTCCTCAATGAATCTATTACTTGATTTCTCATAATTTCTAAGGTTATAGATTATGTGGTAATCTTCAAATATGACTTATAACTGATGTAGAGAAGCAACGGTAAAATATGTACTGCCAATCTCATTATGGTGGGATAAGGCTGGACATAATTTGTGGTTCAAGGATTTGATATGTGCAACAGGAATACAGCCGAGAGTTGAGCCAGGAATAAATTAGGTGGGCAAGGATAATGAGAAAATATGTCAAGCTATCTTCAAGAAGGAAATTAACCTTCAGGTTAAGGTTGCCAAGATGAACTAATATGACTTATGATAATTATGGTATTGGATTAAGAAGATTCTACTTTCTAGACAAGAATGTTTGTGGTTTACAGGCTTCCAAGATTGCAATGAAAAAAATATGCATGCATGTGAACATGAATAAGAAACAGAAAATAAAATACAAGGGTTTTCAGATCAGAAAAATAATATTTAAGAGAAATCACCTCAACGTAGTAGCTGAATGCCAGTTTGCTGATTAGCAGCATGATCCAAAACAATGTATATCTGATCAAATAAAAAAGGTAATTCTGTTATATCAGCACATCCGTACCAGAAATCAAATATCCAAAGTAATGACTAATGAGTAGAAACTAGAAAGACAAACAACAAAATGGCAAACCCCTCAAGGATTTACCCACGCACGTTCAACACCCATCTCTCAAAAATGTGAAGAACAAACAAAAAATGAAGACTTTTTTCCCCTTACTTCAGCAGTGAGAAGATGTCCTCATGCATGCCTCTTCCTACATACAGTTTTGGCTGCAGTATGGCCAGAAACATGTAAAGAACATTTAAATTAGCCCAAACTAAATCACAAAGATATATACAACAAACATAAGAAAACAAGAACTTTGGTTATAAAAGCAGGACATTCTTGCCTGAGCCCACCACATAAAAAGGGTGACAATGCGCCAGTTTGAACGCTCTACGTGGTACCGAACAAATGGAAGAAAAAATAGAATAGCAGCCAATATATTAGGAACCATATATATTGCAACAGCGTAATTATAAAATGACTGATTCCGCCAATCCCCAGCCCAACTACTGAAGAATTTCAGAAGTCCTGTAGGATTCTGCACAGAACTAGAATAACCAATAGGGAAAACCACAGCCCACATAACAGCTACAGCAAATTTCAAGAGGTATCGTAGTATTTGAGTGAATCTCAAACTCTTCCAGGCCCTCCAACTGAGAATTATATCCAAAGTAGCTGCAGAACATAGATACACAAGATAAGAAAGTGAAAAGTATAAAAAAATCACTAAATTGATTGCAGGCCATTAGAAACAAATATAATTGCTATACATTATATTGAAACAACTCCCAGGAACTCCCACCATTACATAATATGGAAAAATAAAAAAGTCCAATATTTAAGGTATCACCATTACCTTGTATTAAATTGAGGAAAGCATAAGTAATGAAGATGCTTAAAACACTTCTGAAGACATCCGCATCAAATAAAGCAGTGAGAGATCCAGAAGGACTCCATGCAACAATAACCATAGCCTAAAAGTCAGAATAATAGTGAGGCACATTCCTTAAAGAGAATTCTCAAGAAATAAAAGGAAATAATTACTTCAACCTCCCCTGAATTTTGTTTAAAATACAATCTTTATGTATTTGAGAATTATACCAACAACCCTTTTGTTCATGAGTTGCAATTTTGGCACATATGAAAAAGCTCCCCTAAAGGTCAAGTCTAAAGATAACATAGCTTTCCCCAATAAACTTTCCAAGCAGGCAGAAATTTCAAAAAATTATTATATAATACCCTTAGCAGTAAGGATGTCAACAATTTTTTCTTAACCAACAAAACCCTCAGCATCATCCTATTTTATCTCCATTTACTTAAATTACAAGCACATAATCAATCTTTAAGACTACCTGGAAAGCCAATATAAAGAATATCCACATTCGATCAAAACTTCTATACAAGTGAAGAAATGTTCGGACTTCAACAAAATTTGTTTTTGGCTTCCTCCTCCCGCCAGCAGATTGATTTGGCCTCTGTCAAACATATATGAAATCAAAACAACTCTATTACAAAATTCATATGCATGTAGACATATTTTATGTTATATATGTAAAGTATGGGCACAAATGCATGCACATGAGTGTATACACTGGAAATAATTTTTCAGAAGAAACATAATTTTTGGATCAAACAAGAGAGAGGTACACCAATAGCAGACAAGAAGTCCAATTCATATGAAAAGATTGATATTTTAATAGAATTGTTTCCAAAATGTCTAAGTTTTTAGTTGACCCAGCCCCACCCAAATAAATAAACAGACAAACAAACAAAGATAAGTACCTCATTTGCAGGTTGTATCCCATCTGAATGCCTAAAAAAATCTGCTTTAGGGTCCATCGGCCACCCTAGCTTAAAGCATTTTGCAGACCTAGAAAGAACAAACAGCCCTTTCAGCTATTTTACATCTGAATGGGGTGTGACAAAATTTACCATCCAAGATACTAACCAAAAGTATTCATTTAGGTCATCATAATTTCTCCATCTTGAATGACTTGCCTGGCCCATTTTGTTTCTCTTTGATTCCTTTGCAACAAAAAGAAAATTTGAATTCTCAAATACAAAATTGTAATAAGATGCCTTGCATCAAGTAATACAGGCAGTAGTATACCATCCTTACCTTGTACAAAACCTGGTATATAGGAGTTATCACTTCCCTTAGAAAATATTCTTCATCGCGTGCTGTTGTTTGGTATGTTTCTCCACTAACAGGATGAGTATTGCTATATAAAACTCCATATACCTCATCGGCCATCTTAAACAATTAGGAAACAAAAGTTATTGCCAAGTCTTGAAGATTTTTGGTACATTTAAAAGATAAAACTTAGGAAAAAATTGTGTATTACTAACAAGCATGATTCATTAACAATTTCACTATATAATTTTTACACTTGTCTATACATTGTAGACAAGAGAGGTGTAGAATCAATTACCAAGTAAACTATTTATTTCCCAAGAGAACAAATAATGTGCATATACTCTTTCTTCAATGAGTAATTATTAAATTGACAGTTGAGTGACTAAAATCAAAGTTGGATTATTTTTACAATATTTTATTTGAGGCTCCATTTGTGGTATAACTTCATCTGGTGAGGATTGAAATTCCAAAGAGTCATCACTATTTAGAAGGATTTTGTTTTGTTAGATTAATAAATTTATTGACAAGTCTATTCACCTCTGTAGTCTCATGACATCTCTCACTCTCTGAGTAAAATGATTTTCTATTACACAGTTTACACTTTAAGAACCAAAGATTTATAATAGTATATAACAAGTATTTTTCTTATAACAAATGTAATATATTTTTATTAATATGAACTTGCAAATAAATCTTATTAGTAATATAACTTTCTGTAGTCGTTCAGTTAGTAGTTTTGATGTTGTCATGACAAGTAAGTTTACTTAGTATTTGGATGGAAGAAACATGTTTTAAGTGTGATTTATGTAGCAGTTCCTAGAAATTTAAAGCACTGACACTTTAGCAGGCACCACTTACACTGTTGTAGTGATTTTTATTTTTACTTTGCAATTCATTAGTAATTTAGTATGTAATTTTCATCTTTCTTGTTCTTCTACTTGTTTTTTAATAGTAAATAGGAAATGATATCCTTGATTTAGAAAAGAAATGAAGTTTCCTGGTGCAATTAAACTAAATATAATATTAGACATTCAAGAAATAAGCACAATTTTATGATACGAAACTCTGCAGACCATTAATAACGCTTCACTACTATGAAAAGAAAGTATACATACTTTATGGAAAATGTAGCACAAGCATTCAGGCATGAATCGAATATTTGAAGCTTCACCCCATATGAGAAGATAGAGAGCTGAGTAAATAAGTTCCAATTGTTGTTTGTTAGAACCTTCAGGGAACCTGAAAATTAGGGCGAAGAGAGAGAGAGAGTACCAACGAAAATTTTTAGTGCTGCAATGGTACCAATTCTATATGAATTGAACTTTTATGGGCATCAAGTTTTAATTTGATAGTACCACATCACTCACCTAATACTTGTTTTACAATGCAAATAGTTATACCATGAACGATAATTCTTAAATAATTTTTGCATCAATTGCTCTACAGTGCCACTCTTCAACTGCAATAAGATCTCTGTTAATCTTTAATGATCACATAACAATGAAAGCTAACGACTACATTTAGGTAAATTGAGAGCATATAAAACTCAAAAGAAATAAACATAAAGTATATCAAAGGAACAATGATTTACCTCTGTGTAATGTTCAAGATCTCTGTGTCTTACATCAATGTTGGCAAGTAGCAGGATTAAGTGTTCCCTCTGATTTGCCACATTTCCTTTCTTCATCCCCCAAAAAGATAAGACAATGTAGTAAGAAAATCCAACATTTTCCTAGTCAAAGAATCATACATGATAGAACAAATAAATCTAGCACTAGTCTATTGAATCAAAGAATTATTGTGAAAGCAAAGTTTCCAGTCGTACAGCCATAAGATCCGAGGTTTTAGATGCACACGGCCATCTAGTCTATCTATTATTTTTTTTAAAAGTATCATTTAATTATTCCATCAGTAGACATTATATTATCAATTTTTATTGACCTACATTAATTTCCACCTACAAGTCAGACTAGGCTCCAAGAGTGGTCCAGTGGTAAGAGCTGCCTTTTTACAAATGAAGATCCAGAAATTAAGACGATTCCTTTTAGAAAACTTAAATATGGTGCTGGGAGCCTATACAGTCAGCCAGGTTTAGGGTTAGCATACCAGTACAAGTGTCCAGATCTATGGCAAATAAAGAGTAAAGTCAAATGCAAGAGACAGGCATTTAGGGCACCGGTTACCTGAAATCCGAAAATAGAGGAAAGCCAATCGAGAATATCATTGTCAGGTTTAATCCTTGTTGACCTGTCATCAGGGTTCTCCGGTTTTAAATGCATTCTTGGCATTGGAAGATTATTCACATTTTGTAGAGCACGAAGTGCTGCTTTGATCTAATATTTTTCAGGAGAAAATAAGGGGTTAAAGCAGTAACAAAGAGAAAAAAATTGGATCTTCATGAAACTAAATTGGAGAGGAATCGAAATCACATGGACTGCATACAACCTCAGGAAGTTCCATAACTGCTGGTTTAACCCCAACTGTATTTAACGGAAGTATGTTATAGTCTACATAGTGATGATCCCTTTTTCTCTTGACATCTTCTGCAATTCTCAGTATCTGTAATGACAAAATTAATAGAACGACCATGTTTTCAGTACCTTGTATGCCAAAATGTCAACTAAGAACTTGAGAAATCCCCAAATCATACAAATCAAACCTTTTGATCTATTTGAGATTGAGGCACCACTGTCTTGAGCACATCATATAGTACTGTTGCAATCTGACAATTCTTAGTCATCTCTTCCCTTCATAAGTTAAATACCAAAAATATAAGATAAAATGAATAATGTGATTAGCAAAATAAAGGTAGCATGTCAACAATTCAAAGAAAAGCCTTACGGTTTTTTTGTACGTTCCCCATCCTTGATATTTTCCTCATAGAAGTGCTGGTAAAACTCCATGATTTCTTTTGGATCAGATTGAACACGCTGATGTTTTGTTTCTTCTTCTTCCTGCAACGAAGAGAATTGTAGAAGTATAATCACTTTAAGTCACTTTCAAGCTCCCAAATATAATATGAATTTTAGTCATGATGATGAATTAGTATTACCACAGAAGATTATTACAAGTCCAGAAATAATCTTTTATCTCAATCAAGAACTTGATTTGCAGTTTGCAATTATGAAAACCATTCACAATTTAAAAGGGTTACCCTTTCAAGTCTGTGCAAAAGATGTGTCTTGAACTGGCGAACACCGCGCCCATTTGATGTTGGATCCATTGTATGCGCCTTCTCAAATCCATGGAAGCGGCCTGATTGAACAAAATATATCAACATAACAGACAGTTATATTTTTTTGCGACTACCATCAGGAAAATACTTTCTGCTATACCCAAAACATAAATACAGTACATTACAAATAATAATGAAATTAAGTACTGAGCTAAGCAGGAACAGTTGACACGAAGTATAAGATTCTCTGCTCATTGAAAAAAGAAACTAAAAAAAATCTTCTTAATACGTGATAAAAAGCTTGTTAAGATTCTCAGTCATATGTCCTCTCTTAGTTCTATTTATAATCAATATGCGCATTGAAGGTATGATAACCCAAATGCACCATAACAATACGTCGCATGCAGAAAATAAAATTTATCAAAAATGCCAATTTGCAAAGAAAACAGCAGTAGCATGACAGAATTCCTCTCTTAGTTCTATTTATAATCAATATGCGCATTGAAGGTATGATAACCCAAATGCACCATAACAATACGTCGCATGCAGAAAATAAAATTTATCAAAAATGCTAATTTGCAAAGAAAACAGCAGTAGCATGACAGAATCTGACCCACATTTTAGTTACAAAAAACCCACAAACATGTTTGCATGTTTGTGCATGAATAAATGTATAAGACAAAGACCCCAGCTAATCCGTTATCAGATGACAGTAAAACGACTTTTCATGACAGCATGTACATTGGATAAACATTCAACTCAACAAAACCTCATCTACCAACTGAAATGACATTTCAGTTGGTATTCATAGAATGTACAGAGAATGTCATTTCACTCAATCATCAGAAAATAGGTATATCCAACTGAAATGCAAGTTTATTACTGTGATTTCGGCCAAAAAAAAAAAAAGTTTATTACTGTGACTAAGTTGTACAGCATTCATCTACCAACCATTTTCGTTCTCCTTTATCAGCGCGTGGGATGGGTGATGGAGGTCAAAAACAACATGCCCATCAAAATTATTCCGGTGGACGTTCCTGACTTTCTTTACAATGTGATATTCGGTTCCAAACACCGAATTCATTTATAAAATGAACTGAAATAATGAGTTCATGCAAATGAATTGAACTTTTTGTTTTTTTTTTGGGTCATTTGGTTCCAAACAGTATGTTGAGTTATAAATGTTGAAACTTGAAACTCATCAGTCAGTCCCCACCTATATTCAATATACATCACACATTCACAATCACAAACACAATGTATACTAATAAAAACAACAAGAGGCAGTGAAAGCAACAACATACAGAGGTAAGCAACCCGAGGATTGTACTTCTCAATTTCATTAGCCACACGGAAAATGGGGGCAATGGAGGCAAGGCTCGACGGCACGCTGTTGATGGCGTCGCTGTCCTCGTTCGGCAAATCCAAAAGTCTGGTCTGCGACCTCGAAATATCCCTCTTCGACAATGATCTCGACGGCCCCGCATCGCCCTTGGTCCCGCTGGAGCTCGCCATTGCCACTGGGGAAAAGCACCGCCAATGTTGATTTTGGTTTCAACTCTCACTGGTTTTGATGTTGTCTTGGTACAAATGAAAGGGGTCATCTTTTTGGGTATTTGTACACAGAGAGAGAGAGAGTATAGATACTTTGGGAGAGAGGTGGGGCAAAGTGGGTTTTGCTCTGAAAGCAAGAAAGGAATTGGGTGACGGAGTGTTTTGGTTTTTGTTTGGTTGCAGACTCTTTTTGAGTGCTTTTGCTTTAGCACTGAGGGATTTGATAAACAAATCAACAATGGCCAGCGGCCCAGAGCTTTTTCTGTGTGTGCTTCCTTTTTGCTTTTTTTTAATAATGCCGGAGTTTGCTTAGCGCTGGAAGTAATTCTCAGTGTAACGGGGCGGGAACTGTGTAACTTTGCAAGAAGATGGCTAGAGGCCTAGAAGGACGAGGGTGACGTGGAAAATATACTTTTGTCTATTCTTATTTCAACCTCAATTTGCTCAATAATATTCCTTTTTGGGTTTTTTATTTTCATCCCAAAATATCATATGCAACCTTCCCTTGACTTTAATGACCCGAATGTTTGGCGCTCTTTTTTTATTTTATTGTTATGAACAACTTGTCAACTTCTATACAACCGGGTTCATAGTCTCTTGACCTAAAATCATAGTAAAATGGTAAATAAAAATGCCTTCTTTTTTTGTTATTTAATACATGTGAACCAAACAACACAAAAAGACATTCATTTAAAATCATATTTACCATCATTTTTTACAAGTTACTATTGAACAATTCAACCGTCAAGTAGAACAAAAAAAAAAAAAGAGAAATATCAAGCGCTTCACCCTGCACAAACAGGATGTATAACATTATTTCCACTTTATGTCGTGGGTTTTTTTAACCATTTACTCAAGTAAACTTTTTTAATATCCAACACTTTAGGTAGGTTACCTTACTGCTTTTTATTTTTTTTTATTTTATCATATGTGACACATATCTCACAAACTTCATGTGGGTTCCATCTTACAAATCACATATGACTATTATATATCCAATAATTAGTTGGTATATTATGAAACTTTTTTTTTAAGAAAAAAATAATATGAAACATTGAAAACATGGTATTTAACTTTAACTTTAACTTTTGCTAAAACCTAAATTTTGATGGGTTCAATTTTTATTTTTGGTTACTAGGTTGTTGATAAAATTTAAAAACCTACATTTCATTTTCTCTTTCTTTCAAATAAGGAAGATGGCTGTCAGTCCAGAGAAATGAGTGTAGCTTAAATCTTAAATAGAAAGATGATAGCTTTACCATAAAACGTGCATTGCCATTTGCCAGAATCATATTTGTAATATTTTAGATGGGTCTCCTACTAAAAGGTCATAGACAAGACAACTAAAGCAACATTTAATTACAAAAGTTAGTACCTCCCATTTTACCAATCATAAATTCTCCTCAATCTCATCCTTCTTATTCTTCAGTTAAAATTACACAAGATTTATAAATAAATATTAAATACTACTAAATGGGATGCTTCGGATTGAAGATATTGTATGCATGAAACACCCACTACATATAAAATGAGTGTATATCATACAAATCACACGATCATTATTACTCAACATGATGGAAGGATCCATTGGAAACTTTAGACCCTCTAGGCTCTAGCCACATTTGACTGTGTGTAATATCCAGTTCTTAAATATTGAGTTTCTTGTTTGATTTAACTGTGCACTTGATCACTTCTTAACTGGTGTTTAAATATAATATTAATCACTTAAATACAAAAGAAAAATAAACTCATATTTACGATTTACCTATAACCATAAGATCAAGTATCTAAATGACATTGTGAGGTATGAGTTAAATAGTATTTGATTTGATTTACTAAAAATTAAGAACCTCTGTAATATTTATGAGAAGAGAAGAAGAATATAATAGAAGAAAAGAAAATTATTTTTACAAGTAACGTATACGTTCAAGTTCAAGTTCAAGTTCAACACATTATTTTTCAGAAGACTAGAATGGTATTCTTTTTTCAAAACTTTGCAGGGGGCATAGCCCCTCTTAGCCCCTTTCTATGTTCCGCCCCTGCATAGCCATGCATCTGCAGCATATGTGCTTGTACAGGTAAGCCTCCAGCTTCATTTGAGTTTCGACTGCATTGCCTCAGTCTCAAGTCATTTGCATATGTGAGTGCATTTCCAACATCTCTTCTTTGGACACGGAAGTAAGTTCTAACTCCATAAGTTTTTCTTATATAGGACTTGCTCGTGATGCCTGTAACACAAGCAAAAAGCAATTTAATGTCCCTTCCAGGTTTGGAGTATAATCACAGAATTAGAAAAAACAAATTATAAGGTCAAATTCGGAAAGAACATGTTCAAATAATTAAATTCAGAAGAATGCAACAGACTAACAAAGACCTGATTATTTGAACTTGTTAGCGTAGCCCAGTCACGCGGATGCTGTGTGCCGACTGCACCATAGCTGACAAATGTTATTGTTCTTGGTTGTTCCTTTTGGCGATTAGGGGTTGGGGGAGGCAATTCTCTCATGAACCATAATACAAAAGCTGAGGGCACCAAAGAGCCTAACAGAAAAGATGGGTGTGGGGAGAAGAACTCATGATAAGGAAAGCAATATTGAAAAAAATAACAACGCCAACACTCAGAAAGGAAGATAGAATTACCTATAAAATAGTACAGAATCAGAAAAACAAGTGCTTTTGCACCATATATTTCTTTCAGACTCCATTGATCATATAGCTGGAAAAGAGCTTAAGATGAGGTAAGCAAGAAACTACATATGGTAAACTAAGAAATGAATTGCAGAAAGAGTAGTACGGTGTCTAGCCAATGAACAACTTACAGGAACATCTGTAAGAAGAGCTACTAATGCACATGACGTAAAACATACAACTGAAGTAACTGATAAACCAGCAACCTGCATGTGGTTTACAGAACTTCAAAACTTTCTAAATAAAAACAGAATTGTTGCAGAAAATTATTTTACATAACATTTTAAGCATGCAACATCAAGAGACACAAGTAGGTATTTTACATTCAAAGAAGAAATATAGTAAGTACACTTTGAAGAATATGAAGAATTTTTGTTATCAGAACAAACAGAAGAAAAAAAGTTTCTATCAGTTTAGTTACCTTCCACATTTCAGATGAAGCTTTCTCAGACCGTACTTTCCTTAGCTTACAAAATAGCAGAAAACCTGGATTTAAAAAAGAAAAAGAGTGAAGTTAAATGCACCAAAAAAAATGAAGAGTTCCTGTAAGAAACAAGTCAATCTTAAAATCCTTGAACAAAACATTTGGAGAACAGGTTTTTTATACCACTTACACAGTTACACAGCATAGAAATTTAATCAACACCACCCACATGAAAATGGTAATAAGAAGAGGAATGGGTGTGTCCATAAATTATTCAACTTGCAAAGAAAAGTGACATGACCTTCTTCCCAACAAATAAATGTATAATCAAAAGTTGACAGCCCTCACCATAGCAACCTAATGCTCCGCCTAATAAAAGGACTGTAAAAGCGAGAAAGTCTTCATATACCTGCACAATGATTATAGTTATTAGCCAATGATAACTGAAGTGCAAAATAAGAAAAAACAATACAATCAATATGTCCCGAAAATTAAAAAGGTAAGCTAATAACAAGTTTCAAGAAGCACTAATAATACACAAGATTGGTGGTGCTTCACACAATACGTAGTAGATGTCATGTTTAGACCAACCAATAACATATAAGGACTGATCTTCTACACAACTCAAGGGAATGGCAAGACACTTGTCTCAAGTTAATGTACCAACATTGAATTCCATTACTAATACACAACCAGACTGCCCTGGTTCATCAAATTAGTTGATGGAACATGTACATAACAGATCAAGTAGATGACACCATCCAACTCTCTCTAGAAACTGATATCAACCTAGACCTTGATATCCGGTCAATATTGATATCCAAATTCTCTTCATGTAGCAAAATGCCATACATCAACTGACCTGTGTTTTCTTGTAATTGTTAAGAACCTAATTTCTGGATAGATGTCATGAGCCAGCTTAAGTTACCATGCTATACAATATTCTGAAAGACTGTCAAGACACGTTTTCATCTGATACACATAAAGATTTGAGTAGGAAAGACTATACTCCGTACCAGAGCTACTGCCGAAGAATCAATGGGATTTTTCCCCGCACCAATCCAGATTACCACAGCAAATGATATCATCAAAATAAGGACAAGCACAACAACCTAGGGGAAGAGACAGCTCAAATTAGATGACAAGAGAAAGTGATAACAATATTCCAAAAAATAAAAGTTAATGACTTATATATGACATTAAATGTCAATAACACAACAATTCTATTTCTCATACCACAATCACAAATTTTTGGTGACTGCCAACATGAATGCTTTGGAATGAGCAACAAATCCGATGACCAGATGTGTTTGATGAACTAAGCTTATTCTTTGAATTTTCCAACAAGGCCTGCTGCATGCTATTGTCATTGTCATCATCCTCTTCATCATTTGCCTGATGGCAAAGGTCGACCCTACAAAGTCATCGTCCATAACAGCATATGCATACCTTATAAATAAAACTGCAACTGTATAGATTTCTACCGTGCAAGCTTTAGAAACTGTAATTAAACATTAGAAATAAATATGATGTTATTTTCTAATTATTTTGCAATATGCTTCAGAATGAAATTGATAATTGAGTAATTGACTAAAAAACCATTTTTTGCTTGATTAAATAAAACAAGGACAATTACATATGTCAAGGAATTTTAAGATCCACAAGTACAAGCATACAAAACTGACATTAGTTGTAGATGAAATCTGTATTAGTGAAATATCCAATGGAAATCTAGTAAATATCAAACATAGAAAATCACAAACATTTGATAAAGATAGAATGGATTATGATATCAGAAAATGGGCAGGGTAAAGTTCTAGAAATGTCTTACAGTACACAAAAAACATAGCATTAAAAATATATTGTTGACAGATCAACAGGTGAAAAGACAAAGATGTTAGCAAGAGAAGTATCTGTCATGCTTCTCAACTTTATCAGAAAAAAGATCAACTAGACCATCTCTAAAATTACAAAATGAGAAAGCCTCATCGGGAATAAGAAAACTTACCAAAAGGATAGGAGAAGAAGAAAAGCTGCAAGAAGCAGAATTTTGGGATAGGCTGTAGCAAAATTTTTGTCATTACTCACTATAAAGAAACCACAAAATCAAACATTTGAAGCTGCTTGTCAATTATTACTGAGTTAAATATACCCATTAGGATGAACCCGCAGACATTAGACGAGCAAAGCCACTGCTTACAAGTTGCAACCAGTGTAGATGTAAAATATAGGAAGTAACCTGCCAAAGAAGAAATATGTGCTATAACTTGATGGCATACACAATTGACCAGATGATCTTTTCTGAGCATTCATACATAATCACTCCAGATATCTAAGAGCAAGTTAGCAACCAAGCTTTTTGTGGACTAGTTTAAGAGGGTCTTAGAATTGGTAAAGAGGAAAAAGGAAAATGTGTTGAAATAGAAACTGTTTTGACGAGTCAAAGTATTCAGACAAAAAATCAATGTAAAATTGGAGAAGATTTAGGAAATAGAGAGAACGAGAAAATAGAACCAAAGAGTATGATGAGAATGAAAGACGTAACTCTATTTTAATACTATGTCTGTTGTGGTTACATAAATTTATACCATAATGGACATGTTTCTTTTTTATGCATGTAAATACGTGGGAGAATTGATATGATACAAATTGACTTTGCATTCTAGCTGACAAGCAGAAAAATGTGCTTGAGTTGAGTGCAAACTGTTGTTAGTTATGCTCATTATTGTATCCATTCATCACATGATTGAATAATCATAACAACCATTTACACAAAAGCAGATCTGAAATTGTACGTAAAATGCCCACTGCTTTCCCTACATTGGTTATTTGAATCAACTTATATTTTTTCTCAAAAATGAAATCTTGATGGATCATAGAAGGAAAAATTGAAGATATTTCATATTTCAAAAAATTCTCATAGTTATGGCAAACAAGTCTCATAGCCTTTGCATCCACAACCTAGTTTAACCCAAACCATTATGTAACTTTAACAAATAAAAAATTATGATATAACCGTAAACCTTCAGCCTTACCCAAAATAGAAGAGCCAATCATGAGGTGGAGTACCTGCATATTAGTAATCATTTCCATCAAATGGTCCTTATATATAGTGAAAGTACATACAACTAAAATTAATATTATACAAGAACAGACAAGAATTAAGAATTAAAAACAATAGATATTGAAAAACTTTAGTAGAAGTAATAGATGATGTTCATTACTTTTTGGCGCGTCCATCCATTTTGTTGATTACGCATGTGAATCCTGATCAGCTGGAATAACAAAATGCTATGATAATTTCCAACATAGGAAACAATAATTAAACAAGAAAAGTACTTCGAAATATTCAGTCAACAAACTGACAGTACTAACAATAAGGCCTCTGCTTTTCAAAATGAGCATGGAAGAATAAGAAAAGGCTCCATTTTTTCTTTTAGGTCAACAGTACAAGGCTCAATTTAGAAACCGACTTAACCTCCATTGGAATTTTAAAGAATAAAACTAACGGTGCGAAATTGGAAAATTTATAACATCAGTGCAACACCAAATCCTTGTAGAATTACAATTTTTCCTCCAGTTTCTCGGCAACCAAACATAGCATAAATGTACACCAATACCCCTCTAATATAAATCAAAATGCAGGGCATAAATTGCACTATCACTTTTCACATTCATCACATCAATCAACAACGTGAATCCCCCAAAATAGACCAACCCATATAAGGAAATGCTTAATAGAGCTGAAAAACACAAACAATATAGATAACAAAGGTATTTAGTTTCGACCAAAAAAAAAANAAAAAAAAAAAAACAAAGGTATTCAGTATTTCAGAACAGACCTGAGAAAACGCAACCATAGCAAGAACACCATTGAAGAAGGCCAGAGCTATGTTGAAGCTAAGTAAGTCCAAAGGAAAGCAATAATTTTTTCCCACTATTAGCCCCAAGAACATCATCTTCTTCATCGTCTTGCTACTTTCCAGAAAGCAGAGGTAGAATAAAGAGAGGAACTTTTACAGCAATTATAACTCTTTCTCTCTCACTGTTCTTCCTATCTAATTTTAGAAACAAAGACGATTGGGAAAACCAGGTTTGCAATATTTATAGAAGATCAGTGATCACTAAAGTGTACGGTCGAACATAAAAGACAAAAGACAATGAGCTTTATGTTCCAGTTGTTGATTTGATCAGTGAGACTCTTCCAGTTTTGCCTCTGACAGACATACCGACCCTGCTTAATCATTTTATTACGAAATATAATATTATTTGTAAAAAACTATTTACACACTAATCTTATAGTTTTCAAAAGTAAAATTGTGAGACTTTTTACATGAGTCTCATTTTTTATGGATAAAAAAATATGAATATATTATAATAAATTGCAACTTTAGTCCCTGTAACTATTTTTTGACTTCCACTTTAGTTCTATAATTGGATGTTTAATTATTTTTTGCCTTGTTACTTTGAGACAATTTCACTTTCGTTCTTACTGTAAAGATTTCATATCCCTCTTCTCTACCCATCACACATTAAATTTAGAGAGTATGACATGAAATAATTGGATGGACGCGGCATATATGAATTGATACTGATTGTTACACATGATTATATATATGACATACGATTCTATTGTACAAAAAGGTCTCATTCCACCACAAGAATTATAAGATATGATCTTGGTGGACCAAAAGGTCCACAACCACATTGTGTCTTGTTTTGTGTATGTGACCACTAATGGACTAATGGTTCTAAATGTCTGCCACATATATATATGTTCCCTCTTGTGTACGTTTGATGTGAAGCGAATACAAACCAAACATATGCATGATATAAAAGTTTTCTACTATTAGCTATACATTTTTATTTTCACTTACAAAGTTACAATGGATTGGAACAAACCCAAATTCTAAATTGGGGTAGACTTGATATTTAGGTGATGTGAAGTCTAAGAACTCAAACATATCCATGATTTACGTATTGTTTTTTCATACTAGCTTTCATCACTTTTTCCATAAACTTATCCTAAATCACACATTGAAGATGTTGTCTCTACAATATTATTCCACATGATCGAAAAGACGTTCTAATTATTACATTAATGCTCAACCTATGCAATAATCCATGGTTGTATTAAGCAGGAATTTAAGGTGTTTCATTCCTTTGATAAATAAATTACTTGGTATATATGCGATAACTGACAAGATTAGCAAATGATGAGGGAACATAAGGTTATTATTATGTTTATGTGACTGTGTTCCATTTTTTGTTTGGTTCTTCTGGTCTTTTCACTCTCAACAGATTTTGGCATTAAAACCTAACAAATTAATTAGGTCATTGATCTCTCAAATCCGTATTTGAGTTTGGTCATTCAATGCACTCCTTAAAAAACATGTATGACCCAATTTTATGTGTATAGTGGGTCTATATTAATATGTAGCCCAAATCTTTGGGCACACAATATTGCATTTGTAACTCCTAACCTAAAGCCCAATCCACCTCTGCCAAAACAGCAAAAGTTTTTAAGTATGATCAGCAGAAAGAAGTTGGGCTAACTTTGACCAAAGCAGATGGGAAACAAACCAAACAATTTAATTTCAATAGCAAAAGTATGAAACACAATACAAATGTGGAGTTTTGATGAAAGAAATATATCGAATACATCCAATTAATGTATTCCAAGCAAACAAGATTTACTGCAGAAATCTCAAGTTTTATTAGTATGAGTTCACACTCACCACATTACAGATGTATTTTAGCATGCATGCTAGTATTGAACCTAACATAAGTGATGAGCCTACGTACTCATGCAGAAAGCCTGCATTGCACGCACTGATTATTATGGCTTCACTTGATTTGACCATATTATATACAATATTAATGGTCGATCCTCACAGTGTCACATCTAAAACACAGACCACCCAAACACTTGATATATATTGAATTGTATTGTTTTTCCTATCGACCATGACAGTTGGAGAGTACTAGGGTATAGAGGAATCAGATCCCAAAATCCTATGCTCACAGGTTGAGGAATCAGCCTCATAAATTAGTATTAACATTTAAAGTGGCCAACCCAATTATGAGGGTTTCGATCTCCTCCAAGATACTATATTTTCTATAGTCTATCTGGACATATATAACATCCCACACTGAAAACTTGGGAAAGGGGCAAAGCTCTCTCTCTCTCTCTCTCTCTCTCTATACATATATATATAGTATCTAAAAAATCAGATCTTGGGGGAGCATTTGTGTCTCTGATTTCATCTTTTAAGTTAAGAATTAATATAAATCAACTTCGAATCATAAATTATATATAAATTAAAAAAATTAAAATGTTAATAACATGCTTTGAAGCAAATTAAGCGAGAATTTTAGAATGCCTCGGTCATGTACATTTGTTTTTTCTTACAATTATTTACGTACTATATCTTGTTTATTTTAAAAATGATCGATATGATTTTTTTTTTTAATAATTTAACATGTTATATGTTATTAATTAGTACATACGTAGAGTAAATAATATATTTAGCAATCCAAATTTATTTATCTTTTTTATTTTTTTGTCAACAAAATCCAAACTTATCTACTTAATTAGCAAAAACATAAAAGTCTCCAAGTTTTTACCAGTGTTTTCCAATTAAAAATTGAGGATGTCATTTTTCCAAGTATGAATAAGCTGGCATCAGCTACAAAAATGAAAACTGAATTAAACAATAATTAGGTTTTTTTATATGTTGAAGAGGCAACAACCCATGCATGCATGTATATATAATGAACTGGACCCTGCATTGAATACTCAATATATGGCATCCAATATTTCTTTCTTTGAATTGTTCCAATAAGAAACTAGCCGTT
>QANT01007289.1:0-20581 GCA_003254885.1 Purshia tridentata | reverse complement strand
AATAAAAAAGAAAAGAAAAGGCTAGTAGTATTAAGATGACCTTTATTTTTAAATTCACATTTGATGACATATGTGGAAATTTGCAAAATAATATTTACTACTTGAATTTTTTATTCTTCATTTTAAATATTTGTATATATTCTATGCACTAATTAATTATTTGTATTTTTTCTATGTACTACTTATTTTTAAAGTTTAATTTATTCAACTGAAAATTTATTATTAGTGAAAAGAGAATGAAAATTGTATAGGAATTATAAACAAAATTAAATGTCATTAATATTTGAAGAGAGGAGAGAGAGTCTTAAATTTGAAGAGAGAGAAATTGAATTTTCAATTGAAGATTCATTTTGAAGAGTCTTTTAGAATCCAAAATACTATTTTCCCTTCTAAAAAAAAAATAATAATTCTTCATTTGAAGAGTCTTTTGGAGATGTTCTTAGTCTTTTTTTTTTTTCGGTGTCCTCTTAATTTATTAGTCAACAAAAAAAAGTAGTACAAAATTTATCTTTGAACTTAAATTCCATTTGGCAAGATGTTTTTTCTTTCAAGTTACTATCACACTTTAGTTTCAATTCACCTTGATAATCTATTATGTGTGTGCGCACACACACGTCACACACATATGTCTTTGCATCTAGTTAATGCTTCTTGGCAGGCTAAGCTAAATGGATAACCAAACCTTTGGTGGAATTTCAAACTTGTACTAGATGCATGTGGCCCTCCCATTTGTCAGGTTTACATAGGATTAAGCCTTGTCTGTTTTATTTATGATTTCTTGTTTTGATCTTACTATTGTATTACTTGAGAATTTTTATCAAGTTCTGGTTTTTAATTTTTGAACAGGTAAATTAATAGGTGATTTTCTTAATTACTCGAGGACCATGCAGTCATATTCGAGAGAAATGGGATTGTTTTGTAACCTAGTTTAGTAGTTATTTAATTTGGACTTTTTCGTAACTATTTGTGCAACTAATTATCATTTGCATATGCATGTCCTTGTATAACCTAAGTTAATTTGGACTACTGTTTGGTGCGGAGCTTATTTAAATATGCATATCTAGTTCATCATACGGTTTTCTTAATTAAGACAAATCAGAAGCAATGATCACTTGATCTGTACACTAGGCAAATTAGAATAGTTTTTTTATTTTTTTATATTTATAAATTCATATAATATAATTAAATAGCCGAAAAGGATGTTTTAGGCTAATTTGCTAATCATACAAATCCCCCTTGTCCCCTGCATTGACTCTATATAATCATAAACCAAAATTAGAAGGAAAAAAAAAATAAAGTACACCAAAATGGATTCTTATTTTATTTGAACCCATGTCGGAGCTTCCATTGAAGCCTTTTTGCCTCCCATGCGATTAAAGCTTTTCTACTTTTCTCTTTATGCATTTGCAGGCACCCAGATCTTTGTCTCGAGGAGCCCAACAAATTCGGTTTTCTTGTTTGCGTATTAGAACCTAATCTGACCCATAGAGGCATGCATGCAAGCAATGTTACGAGCAAGAGAAGGAAGGTTATCTATAATTGGCATTTGGCACATAGAGAGAATTTCAAGGAAATATCATGGCACCACAATTTAGAAATCAATGCCTTGAAAATGAACCTGAGTTCCAAGAATAACACTATAACAGCATTAGGAACTTATATATTCTAAGAAAACGGTTTTGATGATCATGTATTCTAATTTTCGATGTTAATAACAATGTTTATTTCATTTTTTAAATTAAGGCATTAATTGAGCGATTTGAAGGGAGGGGGATCCAATTTGCGTAAAGAGTGGGCCGTTTTACGGCCCTTCCAATTGGACTACTTAATAACTGCAATTCAGAGATATTAATAACAAGATTTTATTGTACTAATACTACATAGAATATAAGGTCAACCGTTTAGTTTTTGTTAAATTAAAAGAATTTTAAAAATTCCAAAGTTTCCATTTTATCCTTACGTAAAATTAAAAAAAAAAATCTATTTTAAAAAGTGTTTTTACCTAATAAATTGGATTAAATTAAACACCATGGAAGTACTTAGTGACAGATATTTCTCTTCTGTTGAAAGCGAATGTACGTGGAAACAGAATTAGACGAGACGTAGCGCTACGTACGTTTGAGCGCTAGTACACAATAACCTCATCCTCTCCTTTCGCACCCTTTCTTACCAGCTCCACTTCTCTCTTTATGTAAGAGAGAAGCACTGCTTAGGTGACTAGGTGAGGTTTAGACTTCAAAGAGATCGAGATAGAGAGTCTAATATGTTAGGTGTGTATGAGGAAATTAATGTTTATCATAGGTGCGGTGCAAGTGGACATTGGGTATGTGCTTGTTGCACGCCCACACATATAGTGGATACCAAGCATCTTTGAAGTAAGAAAGGAACATTAATGTTGAGAGAAATGATCTTGAGCCACTTGATTCAGTTGACACAACTTCTCCTGATATTTGAAATTTTTGCAGATTCCGTTAGAAAAACTTTTGGTCTTTCAATAAGTGATGGGCTTCTCCCAATTGGATTAGTATTTTCTTTTAATATATTTCATGTTAGTTTATTTAGTACTTAGAATATTGTCAAGACTATTTTATCAGTTTAAATCAACATCACAGTTTATTTTACAAATTCAGTATTTTTCAACGCATCAAAAAATATATATGATATCAACAAGTTGATTGGGCTTATTGACTAAAGTGAGATAATATTTTCAAATCTATTGACCTTTATAAGAAAAGAAAATTCATATTAACTATTATTTAATATTGAAATATTTTATTGATAATTTGCTATTTTCTTAAAAATGAGGATTTATTTTTTTCACAGTTTCCCTTACATATATATTACCCACCTCTAGTATTTCTATAAATCTCTTAGTGTCCACATCCACAAAAATGAAGCGTCTGGATCACAACTATTCATTAACTTGCCCCACTACTATATATGTCCAATGCTTTAAAAGTACAAAAAGGAAATCTTCTATATTTTCAAATTTTACCCAAAAATTAAATATATATGAAATGAAACAAAATGAAAATAATGTTGATAGAGCTAGCAAACAATAGAAATTTGAAACCCCTCCCCCCAAAAAACTTCAATGTCACTGAAACCTACATAAAAATTAAAAATATAAACAAAATATGTAAAAGGAACCCGAATGTAGATTCCGCTTACCTGAGAAAGGAGGGTTGATATATAGTGATATATAGATTTTATGAGAGCAATTAATAATTGATACTGATATATAGTAAAATTGTGACAAAATAATTAAAAATGCCAAACGGAAATAATAATTAATTAATCACACTAACCATTTAGGAAAAAGAAAATCGTGATGTTTACCAAATGAAAATAGGGAAAATCAGGATCAGATTCGACCTGATCTATGTGAAACGAATTACACGTACATGGGTAAATGCGGTAATACTACTCCTTCATTCACTCGGAAAAATACCCGCGTGTTTTGAAGCGGTGTTTGTATAGATGAAAACAAATCCAAGCCGTTGGATGAGAGCTCGCAGACCATCTAATGGTTGGGTTGTAAGCCCTATATACATAGACACATGCCCTAATGCCTGAGTTGCAAGAACTAGTTATTGAGTACTCGCTCATTTTCTTTCCCTCTCTCAAGACTGCTAGCTAGCTTAACCCTAAAGCCCTAAACCCCCTACGTCTTTTCTTTATCTTTTATCAAATCTTAAAGAAAACACATCGTCGTCTTTCTCTGATCGATACTCAATGGCTGTGCCGGTGGGTTTCCGGTTCCAACCGACGGATGAAGAACTCTTGAGCCACTTCCTCTACAACAAGGTTGTGGCCATGATGAACAACACACCACCACCGCAAGAACCGCTCGATATCCCTGAGGTCGACTTGTTCGACAAGAATCAAGAACCGTGGGAGATTTGGGAAAACTTGGAGGGACCGAAATTGATGGACCAAGATCTTTACCTCTACACCAAGCTCAAGAAGGCCAACCCCAAAGGTTCCCGCATCGATCGCAAGGTCGGGAAGGGTACGTGGAGTGAGGGCGAACCCGCCAAACTGGTTTACGTTGGAGAGACCAAGAACGCCATTGGGCGGAAGAGGAAGTTCCGGTACGAGAACAAAGGGAACAAAGACCGCCATGCTGGCTGGTACATGGATGAGTATAGTCTTCTCGCTGATGATGGTAACAGTTTTTTGGATTGTGTGATTTGTCGTCTCAGACCAAACGACAGGTCGTCTTTGTCTGGAAACAAGAGGAAGAACACGTCGTCATTGTGCCAAGAATCTGATGATAGTGCGAAGGGGAAGAAGCCCAGAATTAACAAAAGAAAGGCAAGAAACGTAGAACAAGAACAAGTTGGAGGGGCGGAGACAAGTAGTGTGGTGGTGAATATTGTGCCCAACAACAAACACAACAAGTTGGATGACGCTGAAGAAGTAAAGGGAATTGAGGGTAATTGTGATTCTGGTAGTGGTGATCCTCTGCTGAACATGGACATTGAGCAAGAATTAAGGGCAATGCTGGACTGTGATGAGGAGGTCAACAACATTGACTACTATAATGGCACTACTACAACACCACCTGCACTGCCTGATCATCATCAATATCCTCATGAGATTGCTCAATTAGTCCAACCCCTACAAACTGATTCTGGGTTTGCTGTTGATGAACTGGGGATGATGAATATGACCAACAACAACCATGGGTTTGATGATGAAGGTGGTGATCAATATTTAATTGATTATAATGTTAATCATGACAGGCGCCTCTTTGACATTGAACAAGAATTAAAGACAATGCTGCAGCCTCATGATGATGATGATGATCACTATCTTGCGGAAACCCAGTTACTTGATCATTGTGAGAATCTTGGTGCTCTTTCTGATGCTGATGTTGGAGGAGCAGCAACATTGGAAGTGGAAGCTGCAGCTACAGCTAATTATTGGAGTATTTACGACAGCATAGGCAACCAGCCACGGTTAGACAGTTCCTATTGGTCCATGTCTTTTTTCAATGACCTCCGTAATTAATTCATTCATCAAACACTTACCTTAATTAATTACCACCTTAGTCAAGGTCTCAACGGTGATCCTGTAGTTGTTAGGAGGCAGCAGTGAGTCCTCTCTAATAAAAGAACAATTTCAACATTCTTGAATTGTTATCTTTTTCTCATCGCTTTTTCAAATCCAACTACACCTTTTGTTTATTTCAATATACATGGTTTTCTTTCTTTTATTTATTTATTTGTTTTTGGTTATGATCTGAAGTGAAAAGTGCTATGTATGTAGTATGTATTATGCATGTGAGCGGACTTGAATTAATTTCATACTCATGTTGAGACTACTATTCATTATCACAGGAAATTTAATTCGACAAGGGTGAATTTGGTGGTGTCATTACACGCATGCAAATGTATTCCCCTTTAGTCTAGGCTCTTATTGATCTTTGTAATGAATATTTTTTTTTTTGTGTTAACATATTAGCTAGTTTGATAATTCCCCTGTTTTTTTATGCATTGGAGAGGAGCTTGCAAAAAAACATTCCTTTTTATAAGAATAAAATGGGATTGCACGTAGGCCCAACTCTTATTATAATTTAATAATCCAAACGATATATATTTGTTAGGTACCCAGATAATGATTAATTCGTACAAAAAATTACAGAAATTTGAAATTATTTAGCCATTTAACTATGACCGAATAAATAAACGAAAATAGTTCATATGATAAACGCTAAAATAATCATGAAGATAATCAGATTTTCAAATAAGGTCTAATTTTGCTATTTTTTTATAGAGATATATAATTTTTAAATATACATCTAAAAATTAGATAGTTCATATTATCCTTTTAGTTAATTAGGTGAAAAAAGACCTCTCTTAAGAAAAAAATTTTATATATAAAGGGTCTTCAAATAAGGTATACCTCGGCTGTAATAAGTTATCACTTATGAAACTCATTTTATATTATATTTTAATAATCAAGATCATTTGTTTTTCAAGTTTATATTCAAAAATGATCAATGAAAAAATTACACAAATCAGACTGTCCAATGGAAGTTTTTTTTCTTCACAAGAGTTAATTTGTCAATCCCTATGCAAGGGCTAAGTAGAAAGAACGACCATGCATGCAGATGCGTAGTCTTCAGATTATTTGATATTCTATTTTGAGGCCCATTATAGACTCGATCATTAGAAATCTGTATTAATTACACCTCGATTTTAAATACTCTTTAGAAATTTTAGGTGAATACGCCTTTTGTTTTATTGGGCAAAAGCCATTTTCAATGAATCATTCAATGATGGAAAACTGGAAACTCTACTGTCAATATAAAAGCAAGTTTGGCCAGCATTAATTCCCCCATTTTCTCTTTGACCAAACACTCTTTCATACCCATCAAGGAAAGAAACATACTCGACCCAATGGCTTGCTCAAGCTCTGCTCTGAGAAGCATCTCCTTCTCCTCTGTGAAACTAGCCAACCCAAGATCACTCACTCACTCACCCACCATTCCACTCCTACCTTTCAAGCTCCAAAACCCATCATCATCATCTCTTAATCTCCACACCATATCACACTCAAATTTCTCAGTGCCCACAAGATCATTCACTTGCAAAAGCCAGGCCAACCCATCAACAAACTCTGAAAGATCCAGTAACTATTTCACACTATTTTCAAAGCCTTTACAATTGTGACATTAATCTGAGTTTTCCTTTGACTTTTTGATGACCCTTTTGGTTTTTCTGTCTGATTTTGCAGCCAAAATGCAAGAACTTTATGTGTATGAGATCAATGAGCGAGATCGTGGAAGCCCTGCCTACCTAAGATTCACAGAAATTCCCTTCGCGATCTCGTCCCCCTCAGTAACAAAGCAAGTTCTTCTTCTTCTACTACTTGCTTTTGCTTTTCAATTTTATAGAAAATATAGAAAAATTTAATTTTTGCTATATAGGAAATTTTTAAGATCAAATTTATGTTTTTAGTCCTTCAAATTTAGACCAGAGTTTACTAAAAGGTCCTACACTTTTAAATGTATCCATTGTTTGTCTATAATTAGTTTTAGTTCTATCAATTTAGTCAACGAATGTAACTAATATGTGGCTCCTACGAGTTGAGTATTTTAGATGGTGAAAATGAATCCAAGTCATCAAAAAATTCTATTATATGTCCACTTTTGCGAATCATTCAGTTGAATAGATTGATAACCATGCGTTTTTACATAGCAAGGTTAAAAAATTACAGAAAAAAAATAGACATAATTGAAACTACATGAATTTTGGTGGAAGCTAGAGCGTAGAGGTCATTCACTGGTCCTTTTTTTTCTGAAAAAATATTTTGTTTGGGTCCATTTTCTTGGGAAAATATTTTATTTCACGTTCTTCTCTCTTCAACTTTTTTATTTTTAAGTAGTAACCTTATTTTTTATCTCTCTTAAATTATAGTTATATAGTGGGAACCTGCAAAAACGCCTTGGAATAACTGCGGGGATATGCATTTTGATCGAAAACAAACCAGAAAAGAAAGGTGACCGATACGAAGCCATCTACAGCTTCTACTTCGGAGACTACGGTCACATAACAGTGCAGGGATCATATTTAACTTACGAGGACACGTACCTGGCTGTGACTGGTGGGTCTGGAATCTTTGAAGGTGCTTATGGTGAGGTGAAGCTGCATCAGATTGTGTTCCCCTTCAAGCTTTTGTACACGTTTTATCTCAAGGGCATTAAGGAGGACCTACCCAATTAGCTTCTTGGAAAGCCTGTGGAGCCTAGCCCAAGTGTGGAGCCCAGCCCAGCTGCCAAGGCCTGTGAGCCTCAAGCCACAATTGTTCATTTCACTAACTAGATGGTGAAACTAAATATATTGAGTAGGAGTAAAATTTCTATGTAACGAGTGTATGACATAGAATTTCTCACCTTTCGTTAAGAAGGAGATGTCCCTTAATAGAAATACCCACAAAGTCTTTGACTAGAGCATCAAAGTCACATATATGATTATATCCTATAATAAGTTTTGACACAATTTCCATACCTAGGATGTAATCGGAACATAATGAGAGAATGATCATATGTGCTATATTATAATCAAAACTGAATAGGTTATAAGGTTAAATTCTATTTGGTTTGGAGGGCATTAACTGTGGCTAGGTATCAACATAGTATGTAAAGTCTAAAGAGCAATTAATTATGATAATTCTTGATTTATTGTGATCCTACTGCCAAATTGAATAAGAACATAAGGGGACACACACGTACAAGTATGTGAGAGACGAAAAGGAAAAAATGATATTGAGGATCAATATATTCGATTATTGACCATAATTATCGTGATAACATGTTATAGCCTAAGACTGAGGGTTGACACTTCCTAATAGGTCATCATCTTAGTATTACTCTAGCATAAACTTACTTAATTGTGAAAAACTAAATTGGAGCTATCAAGAGAAATTTGGATAATTAACCCATTTTAGTTAATTTCCAGTAAGGATTTTTAACACCTTTTTGAAATTTTTAGAACTTTGACTTTCGAGTAATACTTAAGAAGTTATCGAGCCTCCCTCCAACACTATTTGAGGGTCAATTTTCTAAAATAAAAAAGGTTAAAAATCTTTAATTGACTTAAATTTTAGTTAATTTTCCAAATTTCTTAGCTAACAAATGAATATGAGAGAGTGAGAGAATGTTTGAAAATTCAAGAGGGGAAGGTTGGAATTGTTATGGCCTTTGATATTTATATAACACGCACCTAAAATCCACCACTTCACCAAATTCTTCAAATTCAATGATAGTTTTAATTACACCTAAATTTTGTACACTTATTAAAAGTCATAATTATATAGACTCAAATTGCTATAAACTCTATACGAGTCTGAATTTAATATACACATATTGTTATAGACTTAATCTTTAATGACTTTTTGATTACATCTAAATTTTTGTACACTTTTTAAGAGTTATAATTGCATACACTCATATTGTTATAAAAATCCTAGACAAGTATGAATTTAATATCCCAGATTATTATAGACTCGATCATTAGAAATCTGAATTGATTACGTCTAAATTTCATTTTTTCAATGATGGAAAACCGGAAACTACTATTATAAAAACAAGTGTCCAGCATGTCCTCTTCACTTTGCCACCCATCAATTCCACCATTTTCTCTGTGACCAAACAGTCCTTCATACCCATCAAGGAAAGAAACATACTTGACCCAATGGCTTGCTCAAGCTCTGCTCTGAGAAGCATCTTCCCCTCCTCTGTGAAACTAGCCAGCCCAAGATCGATCACTCACTCACCCACCAACCCACTCCTACCCTTCAAGCTCCGAAACCCATCATCATCATCTCTCAATCTCCACACCACTTCATCACACTCCAATTTCTCAGTGCCCAAAAGATCATTCACTTGCAAAAGCCAGGCCAACCCATCAACAAACTCTGAAAGATCGAGTAACTATTTCACACTATCTTCAAAGCCTTTACAATTGTGACATTAATCTGAGTTTTCCTTTGAATTTTTTATGACCCTTCTGGTTTTTCTGTCTGATTTTGCAGCCAAAGTTCAAGAACTTCATGTGTATGAGATCAATGAGCGAGATCGGGGAAGCCCTGCCTACCTAAGATTGAGTCAAAAATCTGTCAATTCCCTTGGCGATCTCGTCCCCTTCAGTAACAAAGCAAGTTCTTCTTCTTCTTCAATTTTGCTTTTGTTTTTCATTTTTATAGAAAATATGGAAAAATTTACTTTTTGCTAATATAGGAAATTTTAAGATCAAATTATGTTTTTAGCCCTTCTAGTTTAGACCAGAGTTTACTAAAAGGTCCTACACTTTTAAATGTGGCCATTTTTGGTCTACAATTATTAATTATTTTTAATTCTATCAATTTAGTCAACGAATGGAACTAATATGTGACTCCTACGAGTTGGGTATTTTAGAATCTAGACAGTGAAAATGAATCTAAATCATAAAAAATTCTAAAATATGTCCACTTTTGTGAATCATTCAGTTGAATAGATTGATAAATGATAACCATGCGTTTTTCATTGCAAGGTTGAAAAATTACAGAAAAAAAAATGATATAATTGAAAGTACATGAATTTAGGTGGAAGCTAGAGGTCTTTTACTTGTCCTTTATTTTTCTGAAAATAATGTTTTCATGGTAAATATATTTTGTTTGGGTCCATTTTCTTGGGAAAATATTTTATTTCACGTTCTCCTCTCTTCAACTTTTTTATTTTTAAGTAATAATAACCTTATTTATTTATTTTTTCTTTATTAAATTATAGTTATATAGTGGGGACCTGCAAAAACGCCTTGGAATAACTGCGGGAATATGCATTTTGATCGAAAACAAACCAGAAAAGAAAGGTGACCGATACGAAGCCATCTACAGCTTCTACTTCGGAGACTATGGTCACATAACAGTGCAGGGATCGTATTTAACGTACGAGGACACGTACTTGGCTGTCACTGGTGGGTCTGGAATCTTTGAAGGTGCTTATGGTGAGGTGAAGCTGCATCAGATTGTGTTCCCCTTCAAGCTTTTCTACACGTTTTATCTCAAGGGCATTAAGGAGGGCCTACCCAATGAGCTTCTTGGAACGCCTGTGGAGCCCAGCCCAATTGTGGAGCCCACCCCAGCTGCAAAGGCCTGTGAGCCTGAAGCCACAATTGCTCATTTCACTAACTAGATGGTGAAATGGTGATCATGACAACTAGATGTATTGAGTACGAGTAAAATTTCCATGTAACGGATGTATGTGTTGTGTCTGTCTTTCATTACGTGAATAATCAACTAGGTCACATGACGAGAAAAATAAATACATTAAATATGTACATTATCTCGTGAGACTATCTATAATGGTTCCTCTCGTCAAAATAAAAAAGGAAAATAGGATGGTGATGTTAGTGGAGATTTAGAGCAAGTTTTTATTTATTTTCAACTTTTCCTTTTGTGGGTTTATTTTGGGCATCTTTTTGTGGTGGGTTTTGGTAGTGATTGGGTGCTGCAAAAGTGTTTTCTGTGACTTGCTTATCAAAGAGCATGTGAAGAATATGGCTGCTTATTAAAAAAGATATGATGGTGATTCGCAACGTTGTATTGTCCTGTTCTTGTTTATATCTGCTTTGGCTTTTATATGGATAGCATATTTATTGGTATTGTGGTAGACAGCAGTATCATATTAGATCTTCTGTCACATTTTCAGAGTTGAAATTGCATGAGTAATGGATTGAATGGCCACGAAAATTATTATAACCTTTTTACTTATTCAAATGTGTGAATAAAATAATGGTAAATTCATAGTAGTCCTGGTGTGTGAGATTAAATATGAACTCTTGAATTTATAATACAGAATTAACATTGAAGCATAGAAAAATAACAACAGCTAATTCATTTTGTTTCTACCTAGAATAAAAAGAAAAAAGTCAAAATGGGCATAGTCATCCCCATCCTTAAAAAAAAAAAAAGATTATGGAGAATAGACCCAAAACTAACACAATTTCAAAAGACTAGAACCTGAACCTAACATAAAAGGAAAAGAAACACAACTAAACCCCAAACCTGGAGCAAAAACCACACAAGCCCTCGCTCAGAACAAGCCAGGTAGCCAACAAAGGAGCCGAAAACTTGAAAAGAAATAAACTCATAAATTTAAATTTGACAGTCCAATTGATCCCTCAATATTTTCTGCATCGGTAGTAGTTTCTGGGACCATGTCAGTACAATACTGGCAGGATACAATAGGAGGGGTTAAGTGCACACAGTGATCGATTCTCTTTTCTAACCAACCAATCCTCTTCTCGAAGCTCAATACCGCCATGTGCATACACCGAATTTCAACTTGGCAAACTCTAGCACAAGCACGAAGCAATATGTAGTAATCAGCATGTGCAGCATAAGTGTAGGCACCTTCATCCCTCTTCCTGACGTAGTGTAGGTAAGCAAATCTTTTGAGATTGACCCTCGGTGGAATATAACAGAACCTTTTCTCCTCCATGTCTAATTTCAACCGACTGATGGCTTCATACTTAAGAGTTTCTGCTAAAGCTTGGTCATTAGCTTCCGAGTACTGACTATTTTGTGAACTATCACAAGAATGATCATCGTTTTGGCTCCTTTGTTGGTCATCTGTGTGGGAAGTTTCATCATCAGAGGATGCACCACAAACACGGCCTTTATCCCCAACCTTCTTTTCTTTAGATAGACAACTGGTGCGCTCTTCATTCTCCCTAAATCTTTTCTGGTTATCAGTTTTACCACAGTGCAATCCTTGTTCAACTGCTGTTTGAGAATCCTGAAACCAACAAAATGCGCTATGAAATGGTATTAATTATATGTCATATTAAAGCTTCATAAGCATGTCCTTCCCATAGATTATATGCATCAAGACAAAAACCACTGAACCAATGTGGCCTTCAATTAAACCTGAATATAAGAATGAGATGATATTCTGTTAAACATAAATCGGACAATCTATATGCAAAATATCTACTAATGGAGATCTCAAAAGACAATCTTGATACCTCAAATGAGAGCAACAAAAATACATGAAGTAGTCACATCTCAACTCAACTAAACAGTCTTCTGTTTGAAATTATTTATTTGTTTTTTTATTTGCTGCTGACAGAATTTAACTAATGATACTGTGCTATTTTATTTTCCTCTCCTATTTTTCCTTTTACTTTTTATCTCTCTTACACTGGTTCACAAGGTCATTCCATCTTATAAATTTAAGGATATGGTTTACATATGATACTAGTAACAGATAGAGGACTATGCATCACCGGTGCTAATTTGAATAAAATTTGAGCATTCATAAGGTTATTGGTTTGTCCAAGATAGTGAATATTATAACTATAAATCTCCCATGTTTATGATAAACAACAAGATCATCCAAATCTACAACAATCCCTGGTTCATTAATTCAATTCTAATACCCAAAGTAGATGCGCTTTTGAGTAAAACGTGAACATTCACAACAGGAGTACTGGTTTGTCCAAGATAGTGAATATTATAACTATTAACCTCACATACTTATGACAAACAACAAACATAATCCAAATCTACAACAAGCCTGGTAAATTAATTCTGATACCCACAGTAGGCTTGCACTGCTACTATTTAAGACATTATATACTGTAAACATCAAAGATTCCAGACCCCCCTTAAAAAAAACATAAAAGATAAAAACATATCTATCCTCACCATGTTTGTTTTCTGTTCTAAATTACGAACAATATTGGACCACCTTTTCATTTATTTGGGTACAAGAAACTTTTATACTTCATAAACGTGATACTATCAAAGCAAATTCCATAACATTCAGCATCTTCTCAAATTCAGGCACATCAATCATACAGACTATATATTTCCATTTCCCTTTTAATATTTTCATTACAAGGAAACTATATCAGTGAAGATATAATTTATTCTGTTACATTGATAGAGATCAAACCCTGAACATATCCTGATCCTAATTCAGTTTCCCACCCTCATTCACCACTTGAATTTTTAGTGGAATGTAAATAAATTTAACTAAGGCCTAGCAAAAAGTTCTATTTATCTGACTACCCAAACAATTTTTCTAATATGTGTCAGAAACATATGTTTGAGAAGAAGATATCACAACATTCAATAATAAATAAATAAATAAAAATATCACAACTTCATTCAAGCTATACATTACCTTTCCACTCTGATAGAAGTCCCATAACGATTCAATTAACTCCTCTTCCTTGTAATCCTTAACTGATGTTGTTGATCCAGAAAAGACTATATCCTTGCAGAACTGAAGATACGTTGGCAAGTCCTTGCAATATTCTGTCAACAAAATGCGAAATTTAAGACATAATAATTGAAAATTTGAGGAAGAGGGACAGAAAGTATCTAGACAGAAGTTCAGGTAAAAAAAAAAAAGTCCAAATTGCATCATCATTTTCGCCATAAAACTACTCTAATATATTTACCATAGGTATCAGAAATTTCATTATATCTTGCTTCAAGGTTGGACAGAAGTTCTGCAGCATCCAACTCAGAGTTCTGTGCATGTGAAGAGTTTCTAACAGGGTTTGTACTTGAATCATCCAAATTAAGGGGCGGAGAACCCATATCCTTTTCAGCACCATCCCTCATTTCGGGATTGGATGTGGGATCCACATCTTCCATCTGGTTAGATGTGGAAGATGAAGCATGACGACTGGACAAACTTTTTTCCCATACCCCAAAACCATGAATATTATAAAGAATTCTTACTGCTACAATCAGTATCGACATTACAAAAACACGAGTAGGCAGCCTCAACTCATTTGTTGATAACCATAAATCTGGAGGCATTGACCACTCATATATGCGGCACGCATGAGGGAGAATCTTCGCGACTGGAAGAGATAACTTATTTAGATAGCAGGAAGCTATAGCATAAAAATTCACTGGAGGCAAGTCCAAGCCTATGGACTCAGCAATGAATGCTGCCAGTGATTCCAACTTCTGCACTGGAACAGATTCAGAAGGCCTAAACATCAAGCTTGAACTTATTGGGCAGGCGCGCGAGGGCCTCCCCAAGTGTTTTTCAATTTCAAGAAAAGCAGAAAAATATGGGAGCTTTCCTTCTAATGACCATTTTACTATGTCCGTTGGCAGGATTGCTTCCCGGGCAAGATGACAAGCCAGAAAAGATACAGCTAAAGAATATGATAACGGTATAGTCTTTCTCAAGGACCTAAACCATACCATTACTGCCCTCTGACCATACTTTGTGTGAGGCTCTGCTCTGAATTTGGCACGCGGCTTAAAATCTTCGGGTGGTTCTTCTGAAACAGGGAAATGCACTAATTAAACAATTAATAACAATAAACATGAATACAAAGGAATCTCACTAATTCAAACATGATTCAGAAGCAAATTTAATGCAAATTAGAACTCTACCAGAGATTCCGCTTAAATGATTAAAAGAAACTACATTTAGGCATGAGAACCAAGCAGCATATTAATTCAAGTACTATATATAGGTCAATTCTTAAAGAGATGAAATTGGGTGGTTAGAAACCTTGTTGGCGCATCTCAGAGTCCTCAAATGTCTGGTCAGCCCAATCATCATCAAAAACCCGAGTCCCAGCCAGGAAGCGGAGCCAAACGGTCCCAGCCAACCCACAAATCAAGGGGTTTACCTTAAACTCCCTAACCAAAGCCTCACATTGGATCTCAATCATGCGCTGCACTCCCATCACATACCTAAGCCTAGTCACTGTGTAATAGTCCTCCACGCTCAAATCACTCTTCGAATCCAATCCGAAATCCTCGGGTCCTGTAAGTTCGTAGGCGTCAGCATTCTGATCTTCCGTTTTGATTTGGCTTTGACTGAAGGGGTGATAATAAGGTGAGATGTCATCTAAGGGTTGAGAGAGTGGCTCCGGTTTGACGACGGAGCTGTTAATGCGGCGGGTGTGACGGGCAGAGTAGAGGCCTCCACGTGGGTCTCCACCCCTGTCGACAAAGTCCTCTTCAGCCACACCGGTGTCCATGAAGTCATCGGCTTGTGAGTTGCATTGGGTGCAATAGAAGAAGCCATCACAGCCGTCCTCCATCCCCACGTTACCACAATTGTTGCAACTCCATAAACTTGGGTCCGACATCGATGCCGGAGACGATTTTTATGGTGAGACTGCTTGACACTGTGTCTGTGTCCTAGTTCCCAATTCAGAAACCGAGAATCAAGCTCTCCATAAAGGCGTCGAGTGACGACGGCGGCGTGTGGCTTCGAAATCCACCACTTTTGGAAGAGCTAATTATCAAGCTCTCCATAAAGGCGTCGAGTGACGACGGAGGCGTCGAGTGACGACGGCGGCGTCTGGCTTCGAAATCCACCACTTTTGGAAGAGCTAATGTGGTTAATTGTGGCGGTGCTCTGTGAAAAAATTGGGAGGAAGAAGGAGACTGCTTTTTCTGTAACTTTCATAACAGTGGAAGACGGTGTCTATTTTTAATTTTTAACCGTCTTTGTTCTAAGCAAAATTACCATTTGCACATGTGATGTAGCGTGATCTAAGCCATTAAATAATTTTGAACTATTATCCGAGTTTAAATCTCAATCGTTCAAAATTATTCAATAACTTAAATCATGCCATATTCTTATTGGAACTTTTTGTGAAATATTTCTGATGATGTTTAGTGGGTTTATTTAATTTGGTCTTTCAAATTAAATGAATTTATGTTTTTTATTTTATGTTGTTGCGCACTAAAAGAAGAGGTAAATCATTGAGAACTTGTCATTTTGATTACAAGTTTACAACAAAGATTTTTCTACCCTGTAGGTTAAATTTAGGAGATAATATGAGTCGATATTCCAGAAATAAAAAAATAAAATCTTGGTGTTGCATAATTATGTTATTTTTATTTAAAACAAATATAATTTGTTGATGGTTCATGAGTTTTTGGACTTGCATATAAAAAAGAGTCTAAATTTGAAAAGGTATATATCAAGTTTGAGTCTAAATAATAGTCAAATTCTGGCTGGATCCTAATTATCTCATGAGACACAAAGCCCAATTCAACAGTCCAATTACAATTATGAGGCCCTTATAAGTCAGATACCCACATCCAAATAAACGTTCTCAAAATGATTTTAGACCCAAATGACCTTCAAAAAAAATGTTTGAAATATTTAGAAACATTTAAATTAAATCATATTATCATATACGGGGTTTAATTTCTAATATAAAATGAAAATGCCACTTTATTAGCTTATGCCTTGTGGTAACGAATGAGTACAAAGTTGTTAATAAGAAAGAAAGAAAGAAAGAACAGAGGAAAAAAAAAGAGGTTGTGGCCGGCTCAATTGTGCCAACAAAATAATTGAAATTTAAGTTGATATTCAACTTGCTTTCCTTTGAGGAGCATTATATTCTATCTTCAGTTGATTGCCGAACAGATTCGGCGAACTTCACCATTTGTGGTAGATTTTATACCGATTGTACTCATCTTCACCATGGACCTTCCAAACTCCACATTGAAATTCAAAGCTTGTAAGCCTCTGACACCCAAAAAGCGTTGGACAAAGCTTTTTGTGGAGGCATCAGTCCATAACTTTTGATCAGACTCAAGTATTCCGCGACCATTCTTCAAATTTGTAAAGAAAGTTGCATCAAACTTATTTCCACTGCCTGTGTCCAAATCAACACGCTTCGATGCATCACCATTTTGTGGGCAGAGTGTTTGCAGTTGAGAAAGAAATGAAGCATCGATTGTAGGGTCAGCACCAGTACTTCCGTTGAAGTTAGAGAGTCTGTAACTGAAGAATTGGCATGCTGAAGTGCCAATGGTGTGTCCACCTAATCAAATCAAAGATTAAAATGCAAACCAGTTAATAATTTGGTACAATTAGAACTATCAATATAGTGAGTTCTTGACTTAATAGTAATTAATGCATAAATTTGTGTATGCTTACCAACAAGCGTGACAAGATCTTGAGTGTTGAGTCCCAATGCTTTGAACTTGGCCTTTTGAACATCCATGGAGTCTCTAAAGCCAGGCAAATTGGAAGTCTCAGATGCCAATGAAACTCGTCCATCTTTTCTTCCAGTAGGGACCTGCCAACTGAAGCCTTTGGTCTGCAATAAATTAATTGAGTAATTTTTCAGCCTCATGAGTATAATGCATGTATAAAAACATGTTCAAATTAATTAATAAACCAGCAAGAGCAGATACACATAAATAGATGTAATTACCAAAACGACAGAATCGCGGGCAGCTAGAGCGAGAATATCTGCACAGGAGACGAGTCCAGGGCATGCAGCTTCAAGCTTTGTCTTTGCATCGTCAATGACTTCCCAACCTCTTAGTCCGCGGTTTGGGCCAGCGGTTTTCTCAGTGTTTGGGCCGTCGAGAAGGACAGAAGCATCACAGCCTTGAACAAAACAGTCATGAAAGTGCATCCTCAACAATCCAGGAGCAATGGCAGGGTTGGAGTTGAAATGAGTTTGCACTGTTTGTTTGACAATGGACTCTGCTGTGGAACACGTACTTGAATAGAACCCAACACGGGTGGCTGCTTGGCCTTGCACCGACGCGAAGGTGGTAGCCAAGCCAAGCAAGACAAACATCATGGAAATGGAGTTAGCTCCCCACATTTTGATATATGCTTAGAGAATTAGAGCTAGATAGGATAGACACCAAAGACACTTTAAGCTAACTAGGCAGGCAGCTATATGAAACACGGTGTGAGAAATGAAGTGCTTGCTTTGGCTTATGAAGTTGTGAGTTCTAATGAGTAAAGCCTCGAGTATTTATAGGGCATAATGTATAATTAAGGTGGCCAAAAGTGTAAACACGGTGTGAGATTCACAAGGTCAACAAGGACGGCAACAAAATGAGCCAACCAGAAGAGGATACCAAAGATCAATTCAATATATTCATGCATGGTGCTGTTCCACTTGACCATTATTTTGTTTTTTTTTGGTTTTTTGTTTTGTTTTTATATTTTCGTTGTGAAAACTTTTTTATTATTGCTGCGTACCTTGCAGTTATCCATTTTAGTTGTCAACCATTGTCACGTTTTATAATAATTGTAATTATTTGTCAACCTGCACCGTTTGCTTTTTGGCTCTATTAACTGTCTTGATAATGTGCATTTTTTTTGTTCGAAAACAAAAAGATAAATAAAAGATAAAGTGTTCCATCCGGATTTGGATTGATTAGGAAAGTTTGAGAGACTGAGACAATTTCTTAAAGGCAGGAACATAAGAACAAAATTGACCCAAAAATTAAAAATGAATATGAGAACATATATTGAATCTGGACGCTTAATTAATTTCCTTGTTTTTACATGTTTAATTTATAATTGTGTAATTTAAATTTAAAATTTTCTATAATTCCAAAATTTGAAAATTATTACGAGTTTATTCTATTATTTCTTACTTCCAAATAATAAATATAAGTTAAAAGTTAAGTAAATATAAATAGAGGCTCTCCCAAATCCCAAATCCTAAACTGATCGAGCCCTGGTAGCTAGCCATGCCAGATCCCTTAAGTGGGTTTTCATAGCATTGTCCTTTCAATGAGGAAATGTTTGGGTCCTCAAATTTGAGGACCAACCTTATCTTCTAGATTGCAAAAATTTATAATTGTATCGTTCTGCCTCAAAATCAGAATCATTTTATTTTTAGATTATTTATTAAAAATCATTTTAGTAAAAATTAACTTAATTGAAAATCGTTTAGTGTTGTATAACTATTAATAATTAGATACACAGTCTGTAGTTAAAAAGTGATTTCTGAATCCAATCTTGAGGACCCAAGCATTTTCCCTATCAAAATATGTCAATCCAAAGTTCCAAATTATAGAAGAGACACCCACAAGACAACCAATTAAGGTCTCGGATCTGAGAATTATTTATATGATTGTAACACATCCATGTGCAGTGACATATATGCAGCTACAGCTTGATATATGTCCATCCAAGGGACTCGATCAAAGTCGTCATGTCTTATATATGCAGTGAACTCATCTTAATTGGTTAATTATGAGCACCAATACTTTTTCATTAAGACTAACGTACGTACATCTTCCTAATCGAACAGACATAACGCGTGTGCTAGCTAGTCTTAATTAGGATTTATCAATATCCACTTGATCGATAACCCTCTTTATGACTAGGAATGATTTAGGAACTAAGTGGTAGCCAATTAAGCAAAGCAGCTAAAGGGTTAAAGAGTTAAAAAAATGGCGGAAATGGAGTTTGTGGATGCTTCTCTTCTACAAAGAGAAGATGCGGAGAGAATGCGGAAAAAGAGTTTGGCTTACTGTGCACTTACGCCGAAATATAGCGCTACGTTTAGTTTATTTATGGTTTTGCATTCTCTCTACTTCTTTTTTCCGCAAGAGAGAAGCTCTCTAAAATTTTTAGTCCATTTTGGTGTAACTTGCTATTTCAAATTCAAGATAAACGACCATATATGATATATTGACATACAAGTTACAACTAGGTAAGCACTAGGCAGCTATAATGGATCCAAGTTTTTTGAGTCTCAATGTACTGCTACGACACATATAAGAGGTCAAAACGTTGAGAGCAGGTGAAGAAATCCGGATAATTAGGTGCTACAGAGAAAAAATCAATTCAACTCCAGATTTGCAATTGCATGCATGGTGCTAGCTGTTTCGTTCCACGTACAGTCCACTTGAGAATTTTTTATTACTACCAACTCCCTACTTTTCTTTTTTCTTTTGACTAATGTTACATTTTAATCTATAATTAACAAAATCATCACGTGGTCCTTTTCAACCATTTTGTAATTTTCTTCCGTTTTATTTTATAATAGATTTTGATTTTTCATTGACGTAAAGGGGTGTTACCTCTTCTTTTTCGAATGAGTTTAGTCGTTGTCCGCTTGTCCATCAATGATTTCTTTATTCACCGCTATGACTATGAGATAGGGGGATGGCAATTATCCCCGTCCCCGCTAAGCCCCGTGGGGCCCCGCCCCGATTAAGCGGGTATAGTAATACCACTCCCCGCCCCGCGGGGCCCTGTATACCCGTTTAACTTAATAAATATATTTTATAATATTAATTTTATAATTATATTTTAATTTTA
>QANT01007288.1:0-99485 GCA_003254885.1 Purshia tridentata | reverse complement strand
GGGGGGGGAGGGGGTGGGGTAATGTCACAATGAGGTGTTTGGTTGATAGTTTTGTACAGGGAGGAGACTCACTTTATATCTTGTTCTTTGTTGCAACAGAGAAGTATGAGCCAGTTAATGCAAAGTGGACAACTGAAAGATGTGCAATTTGTAGATGGGTTGAAGACTATGATGATAACAAAATTATTATATGCAACAGGTGTCTGCCTCTGTTATTTGTTGGATCTGTGTTTCTATATTTTAGTTGATTGATTTAAGTCTTGTTTCTAATGCAAGATTGGACCTTTATATATATTTTAAACTTAACTATACATATAAAACAAGTTCTGTATATAATTGTTGTTGCTATGTTCAGGTGTCAAATAGCTGTGCACCAAGAATGCTATGGGGCAAAAGATGTGCAGAATTTGACTTCATGGGTTTGTAGAGCATGTGAAACACCTGATGTTGTTAGAGAGTGTTGTCTTTGTCCTGTAAGAGGTATTTTGCCTTTCTCTAGTGCTTGAGTAGTTTGTGGTCATTTTGTGTTGATTTTTTTATTCTTACATTATGGAGTTTTTAATGATACTATTATAAGTTGATTTTTATTATTTAATATTCATAAAAATTATTTATTTGAGCTTGCTATGAAAGTTAATTTTGTTATTTCAAAAATTCTTTTGTTTTCATTTGACTATTATTTTTCACGTGGATGGTGATTTCATTGTTAACTAATGCTTAATATCTATAATACCTTCACCCTCTTTTGGAATCTTATGTGGATATTCCCTTTTCCATCTTTCGTATCATGGCATGAACATGTCTGAATAATATTAGTGGTGATACACTGAGTTTTTGTTTCTTATAAAAAAATTATAAATGTACATTGAGTATGAATGCACACGATGATGCTATTTTATATTTTCAGTAAAGTTGACTGTTTTCCCTGGTTAATTTCCTCCAATTGATTTGAAAATGATTTGTCCAGGAGGTGCTTTGAAGCCTACTGATGTTGACCCCTTGTGGGTTCATGTCTCATGTGCTTGGTTTCGTCCTGAAGTTGGTTTCTTGAATGATGAGAAAATGGAACCTGCTGTTGGAATCCTTAGAATCCCACCAACCACTTTTTTGAAGGTAAAATCAGCATCTTGAAATGGGGTTAATTTCCGACACTGCCACCCAGTTTACTCCTCAAGTTGGGAAAGGACTTGTACCCTTGTCTTGTTTGTTGTGTGATATTTGTTTATTTGGTACATGATGGTACAATTTGCAGTGTCTGCGATTTAATTCACCTTATCTTTTGGAGTACAGCGTTGTGTGATTTGTAAGCAGAGTCATGGTTCCTGCACCCAGTGTTGCAAATGTTCTACTCATTTTCATACGATGTGTGCTTCAAGAGCAGGATACAGTATGGAAGTAAGTATTCATAGTTGATTTCATAGTTGATTTACCTTGTGAACACATCTTAAGTCAGAAACTACAATTATGTATTCTCAGTTCATATGAACGTTTTCTTTTTCTTGTTTTTTGTCTAGTTTATGATTTCACCTATGTTTTAATTGTTAGAAATAATGCGTGTGTAAGTGATTTAATTATATAGTATCTTGACCTTTCAGTTGAACTGTCTAGTGAAGAATGGTACACAAGTAACAAGGAAGTTGATCTATTGTGCAGTTCACAGGTTAGGACTCCCCTACTTATCATACTTCTGTTGCTTCTCCCAGTGAGAGATGGTATTCATTTTATTGTGCGTCCCATCTGTTGATTCATATCTTGTTTAACTTTTTTTCAATACAGGATGCCGAATCCAGATGCTGTTGTAGTTATTCACACTCCTTCGGGGGTTTATGCGCCCGGAAACTCGCTTCAAAATCAGAAGGGGTGCTTCAGGGGTTCAAGGGTGGTTTCGTTAAAGACGACTGAACTTCCAGAACCTTTGATGTCAGAGACTAATGAGATTGAACCACTCTCTGCTGCAAGATGCTGTGCTTTTAAAAGATCAAATTATAAGGTAATTTATGTTAGAATACTATGCATCTATGTCATCTTTTCTTTTTCTTTTCTACCTGGAATTTCTCTCCACTTTTTTCTTATACATATTGTGAGGTTCACTTTTCCTCCTTTTTTATTTTTTTTCCTGATTTGAATTATGATTATTACTTTTTTTCTGTTTCATTATTCTCTACCAGAAAGCTGAACAGCTGCCAATCTTCCACCGGCCAATGGGGCCATCACATCATTCCATAGACTCAGTAAATAGCTTGAGCACATTTAAAGTAATATTCTTGTCCTTGTTCAGACTTTTTACTAACTTCTAAATGTCAAATTTTTTGTTTTTGGAATAGACTATTATTTTGTTGGTGAGTTGGTGTGATGGATTAATTACATTTATTGCCTTTTATTAGGAAGTAGAAGATTCTAAAGTTTTTTCTTCCTTCAAGGACCGGCTTTACCACTTACAGGTACTTTTTCTTCCTATGCTGTAGTTTTTTACTTTATAGACTTTGACATTATCTTTAACATTTCCTGTGCTGCATTAACATTTGTTTCCTGTTTCTATTCAGAAAACTGAAAATCATCGGGTTTGTTTTGGTAAATCTGGAATTCATGGATGGGGTCTATTTGCACGTAGGAATTTTCAAGAAGGAGAAATGGTACTGAGTACTATATTTAATGAACTTGTAATTTTATATATGCATATGTATGTACATATGTACTCTCATATATAGATTGCATTGCTTACAGAAGCTGTTACAAAATTGTTGTTGTCATGTGATTCATATGATTATGTTCTAGATGTGCTTGCATAAAACCTTCAATGCATTTTTTTAATCTTTTTGAATAACTTTAAGCCTGTGGATTATATTATTTGAGTTGATTTTTAGCAACCAAAATGTTTCGTCTTTTGTTAGTTTTGGCCCTAAATATGTTTGTTTCCAGGTTGTCGAGTATCGTGGTGAACAAGTGAGGGGTAGCATTGCAGATCTGAGGGAAGCACGGTACAGGCGAGAGGGCAAGGATTGCTATGTGAGTCAAATTTTAGTGTATTTTGTTTCCATATATGCTAGTGTTGCGTTGTCTTGGAAGTACCTCATTAGCATATGTTAGCTAACTACATATATGAGGGATTCAAGAATACTTAACATGCCAACTACATAAGGGAAAATGTGGGGAACTTTATAAGTGACTAACTTTATATAGAAAATTTTTAGTAATTGTTTCCAAATTGCTCTCTCCTTTTATGGCAATTAGGAAGAGATATAAACTTGGCACAAAAATGAAGATAGAAATAAAAAAGAAGCAAAAACAACATTTTAATTTGTCAGTGGAATGCGATTTAAAGTCTGAATCTATTTTCTGCAGCTCTTCAAGATCAGTGAGGAAGTAGTAATTGATGCTACAAATAAGGGGAATATAGCACGCTTAATCAATCATTCAGTGAGTTCTATTTTTCCCTATTCTCTTTCTTTTGGCTGAGTTCCTGTTATTTTAAAAACTCAAGTTAGTCAATGCTGAGTTCCCTTTGAAGTTTTGAATGATGCTAAATTTAACCGCATGTGCTGCAGTGCATGCCCAACTGCTACGCAAGGATCATGAGTTTGGGTGATGAGGATAGCCGAATAGTTCTCATTGCAAAGACCAATGTTTCTGCTGGTGAAGAACTAACGTAAGATTTCTACTCTCATATGCATGTGCATCAGGGATGTGGTTTGCTTTAAATTTTGCCTCATTTTTATAGAATGACATGGATTTGGTTTAGAAGGGTAACAATTTTCTCGCTTCTCTTTAACAGGTACGATTATAAGTTTGATCCGGATGAGCATGATGATCTCAAAGTCCCCTGCCTATGTAAAGCGCCCAACTGTAGAAAAGTTATGAATTAGTTCACAGCTCATACATTTTTTCTTTTTTTTTAACTCCCAATTCATCTCTGCAAAGGCTCTGACCCCCCTCCTAACCATTTAGAAAACCTTTTTTTTTTTTCCGAGGTTGTAATTCTTTTCATTTTTCGTACCGCCATTCTGATTGTAACCATTACAGTTGCAATAAATGTAATATCACCAGCTGTTTTGCTGCTGGTCCCTTTCTTTGTAAAGTACTTTTTGACTTATCAATTTTTGTAATCTTTATGCTCTAATCGTTGCCAGCCAATTTGATCTACTTATCAGTATATATACCACCCAAATCCTTTGCTATGTATGTGACTTGATTAAGCTGATGCTCCATTATATCCCTCACATAAATAAAACTTTTAGGTAACATGTTTATATACTTATTGTGTATGTATATCTCATCATGGCAATATGAAGAAAGAAATAAAAGCATATACACCTGTGATAAAAATTTATTTATTTTTGGTATCCAAATCCTTTTGAAAGTGAATTCATTGGACGGATATACCCCTCCAAATAATAGGGGGCTTTTACATCAAAAAATTTGATCAACATAACCAAGTGTCAATTATTGAAATTGTTAGTAGCAAGTCTACTCATTCAACATTACTTGAAAGGACACCTTAAAATATAATAAGTTCAAAAATAAAAAAATATTTAAAAGAAAGCCAACCATGGTTGTTTTAATTTATAAATATGAAAACTAAGAATTTTAGTTTGTTTTTAACTTAATTTTTTAAATATGCTTGCCAAATATATTGGGGAGCGTTAAAGTCTTAATTTGTTTTTGAAATGTGGGTTTGCGTGTAGAGAGTATGAGGCCCAACGAACCCAGTCTTTATGAAGGACCAATTAGAAATGCGAGTTTTGATCCAACGGCCCATAAATCTTATTCTGTTTTTGTTTTGTATTTGAATTTGGGGATGGCGCGCGTATAAATAGTGAAGTCCGAGAGCTTTGAGAGAGTGATCGATTCAGTTTTAGCTCAGAACAACGAAACACGTACACAGAGAGAAAATGGCGAAGCGCAAGCTGCGAACCGAAGTTCCACAGCCACCTCTGGAATTGCAAAAGCGAATGCGAAGAGCTAAGACGATTTGCTCTTGTAGCTCTCCCCGCTTCACTCCCTCTCGCTCTGCTTTTAGCTGGTTCGCTCTCACTCGATCTCTGAGTTTTAATTTTGAAAATCACGTTTAGTTCTTTGTTTTTGAAAATTTGAATTTCGCTTCTAAATTTCGTGCGAAATGATTACGAATTGAATTTCGTGTGCGTGAATGTGATTGTAAGTGATGGCTTATGATTTGATTTGAATTTTCTTTATTCTCTATAAGAATTTGTTTCCGTGTATTTGAGGTTGTATCTATATGTCTACATGTATGCGATTGTCAATTGAGATATGAAATTCAGATGTAAATTGGAGTTATGATTTGAATTTTTTCTATTTTGTTCGAAATTTGAAGCTGAATCATGCGTTGCACGTGAAGTTAGTTCTTCGAACTTGATCTTGATTTTGATATTTTTAAATCGCTCTAAATTTTGAAAAATGAATGATTACGAAGCAAACTGCACCTAATTCAAGCATTGGAGATTTGTTTTTGAACTGAATCCTTGAAAATCATATGCAAATATGAGCTGCTTCTGGAAAACGATTTCACAGCTGTGCCATTGTCTTGAGAACGAATCTGTTCTGGTATGGATCTATGATTTTATGCATTGATCGATTTCTAAGAATAAAAAATCTAGACGTTTTGGCATCTAAATGTAGTAACAAAGCCAAATCGTCTGTTTGGTTGCTGAGAAAACAGAGGAAATGAGAAATTCAAATGACCTGTTTGGTTACTTTGAAATTATAACATTTCTGTATATTTTGAGTTGACTGACTATCTGAGTTTGTTGTTTGTTGTGGTTAAAAGGTACGAAGAGGACGTTTGGACAGAGATCGCCAAGTTTCTAGACGGCAAGTCGCTAGTGATGCTCGCAACGACATGTCGTTGGTTCCACGGTCTGATTATGGAAGGGAGTATATGGAAGTACGTGTGTCTGCGTGATCTTCAGGTCCCTGCTCCTCATCGCCAGGTGGCATTCGATTGGATGAAGCTCTACGTTTCAGCCTTCAGTAAGATTGACCTTCATCATGGTCTTCTTAATTAACGTGTCAATTAGAAGTTAATAAAGATTGGTTTAATTTGTACGTATTAATTATAATCGTCTGATAAATTAAGTGTGGTAATTGCTAATAGCTTTGCGGTTTAATTTGCAGATGGGAGTCATTCTTACATGTTCCGCCAGCAGGATAAACACATTGGTGAGTGTCCCATCACCCCCTATTTTGTGGTTTTCATGGTGATTTTTCGGATGCTTCCATACCATATTAAGTAGGAAATAGTCCTTAATAGAAAAATATTACCGCGCCATCATGATGTTGTATCAAAATTGATTAAAAATCTATATAATTTTAGCTCTTTTTGTAAGATTTACATGAATTTTACCTGAATCCCCCTCTTTTTTTCAAAATATGAATCCTATTAAAGATGATCTAGTGTTATGGCACTAAAATTGCATTGAAGACAATAGTAGCAAAGACAATGAAAACTGCACTCTAGTTAACCAGATGTTTATTCCCTCCCAGGCCCTACTCTATTGGTTTTTAACTTTTATTTTTCAAAAGTCGGCAAAAACTCTTATTTATGTCATAACAATAAGTTCCTTTCATCGTTCCTTTGATATGTAAACATTTTGTTACTTCTGGCTTTTGAGCAAGTGACTTTTAAAATTTATGCATGTTAGGCATTGTAAAAAAAATTTTCTTTCCTTTACCATTGGTTTTAATGCTCATAATAGTAGGGAACTTCTCACTCGTGTAAGTTTCCATGCGGCAAAGTTATGGAAAAAAATTACAATCACAAGATTTTTACTTTTATTATTAAACATCTAAGCTCACGTGATAAATATGTGGTTGTAAATTTTTTCCCTTATTCTTTCTGCACTTCTCTTCCGCAGGAAAGAAGTTTCCCATAATAGTAAATAAGACTATTAGCACTGCTCCTTCTTCTCTTGAGCTGAACAGATTGAGCTTAATCACAAACCTCTCAATGTGTATGCTGAGTGTTGTAGAAGACTAATGGTTTCTTCCCTGGTTTTCGTATTTGTTTGGACAAATCAGACTGGATGCGAATTGGTGCATTTTCCTTTGAATCTTCAGCAGCACTCCTGACCGAAAGGCTGAGCGCCCCACCAAAATTCCCAAAAGAAGATAGCAAGCAGAAAATGTTGGAGTCCTGCGGCAGTTGTGTGTTGGACAAAGTTAGAACTGGGATATGGATAGCTGGTAACTTCAAGTGGACTCAACCACTTTCTTTTGTACCATTGATGATTAAAAAGTGTCATGCTAAATTTGATCACTTCAATTTAATCTTCTATTTTTAACTCGAATGATGTTTTGCAGATCTCCAGCTTGTTCGATGCCCTGTCTGTGAGCTCAATACATGTGATGGTAAGGGAGGGAACAAATTCATCACTCATCAATACGCGTGTGTTTGATAGTTGAGATTAGCAACTGTTATATATGATTGAAGAGTAGTATCACAACTCACTTACTATGTGCATTTGCTTAAAGGCCTTTATAAATCTAGAATCCAATTATTGGTTTAGGGACAAGTGACACAATTTGCACAGCATGGACAGCATGTTTCATTATTATATTCATTGACAACATAATTGAGAAAGTTCGCACGTATATGCAGGAACAATGCAGACATTAGACGCAAGGCATATAGAATTGTTCTTGAGTGAGGGTTACCAGGATGGAAGCTGGGAATACGAACTTTTAGGCTGTCATGATGTCAAAAAGCATGCTGAGGGAGCTTCTGGGGCCATTTTCGATGTCAAATACCTGAAGGACTCTTCAAAATCAGGTTAGTTTGAATGGAATTATGTGCACTGTTTCTTTTTTCTCCAAAACCAATACCCAAAATAACCAACGTTACTCTTGTATTTGACTTCAGACACATAAAAAAAGGTCTAATTAGTCTTGGTAAGGAATTCTTTCTCCAGTGATCACTTTTATTCCTCAAGTAGAACCATTGACTAGTTTTGAACCAGTCAGTCAATAAAGTTTAAGGAGTAGTGCTTTGTGATGTATAAGTTTCTTCCAGGATAGGGCCAAAATTATGCATACAAACACATTTGGACAAATCATATGAACAAGGTTAAAGACTGGGTGGGCCAATTTTTTATGGATTGACTACTAGTATTTGTCCACTGGAATTGGCTGTTTTAGCAACTGCTTGTTACATGTTTCAGCAACTTGTGTGTATTGAACATACAAGTTGATCTGGTCTAACTTCCAATTGAAATTGCAGCAGTCTTTAATCTCAAGTCATGGGTCGGTAAGCCGAATGACTGGCAACCAAAGGCTGTGATTACTCTACATGCAGTTGCAGTGAACACAAATTTACAGGAAAATGAAGGTAGGATAAAAATGCAGCTGCAGTCTTTAATAGGTTGATTTGCCATAGCGTTTAATAAATTTTTATCTAATTTACATTTTTTCTTGTACTTTCTTGATACCAGGGCTTCATTTCAAATACCAAGTGATGAGAGCTGGAGCTGATGGAGAAGTTGTATCTATTAGAATCTCTCAGCAGCTCCTGTAAAGTTCCACTCCAAATCACACTCCCACTGATCTTACCCAAAAGAAAAGAAAAACAAAAGTTCTCCAAAAGGCAACTTAAAAATGCCTTTATATAATCTGATAAAAATAAACATTTCAGAAAAGTAGAATGCCAACTCATATTGGGCGCATTATTAGATCAGTTAGTAGCTTTCCTTATAGTTTTGATGTAGTTTGGTCTTCCCTGTAGAATTTATACATACATCCCCTGCTTAGGCATACATGCTTACAAAACCACGTGTACGTCTTAAGGCATAATGGAATTGATAAATCGTGCAGTGTACTAGTTTTGAAGTCCAAAATTAATCCAAAGAGCATGGTTTTCAAAAATAGTTGAATACTTCAAAACCACCTCAGAGTGAAATATTTCCACTAGTCGAGCTTGAATCTTCAGTCACTTGTGAATAATGAGACAAGTCTAGTTTTTTCTTGCAATCTTTAAGACCATTTTTGTGCAACAACTGGCCTTCGTAATAAGGAATGGAACTCTAACTTACGAATATGTCATAAAAAACAATAATACTATTCTTACTATATTTTTATACCATGTTTGTTATACCATCTTACGTGTACTGGCAGAGTATTTCCTTATTTTTAGGGTTTTTATTTTTATTTTTTTAGTGTTCAATGTATGAATGCTATATAGATTGCCACATAAGAGGATATAAAATTATAGTATAAAAATGTGGTAAGTGTAGTATTGTTGCATAAAAAAATAGGGGTTTATCATTTATTTGAATGGGTCAATAAATGATGCATGACGTATCATTTAAGAATTTTAATGCATTATTCTATATGCCCCACCTAATAAGCCACGGTAACCATGAATCAAGGTACTTATTTGTCCAAGTGACTAGGGAGAGTTGAAAAATGAATTAGAATTATAATAGATTAATGATTCGATTCGTTTCAATATTACGAGAAGAGAAGAGAAGAGAGGTACTTATTTTGGCCCCAAGCATGTTTTCGGTCAATTTGGATCTGATTGGCCTCTATCACCATGGATTTGACTTGTAAAAAAACTATAAGGCGATCTTACTTATAATCTTTTAATAATCAGTTTTTTTGCTAGTTACTGATAAAACAACCTATAAACTAATCTCTGACTTCGGGTTGGAAATAAAAAAATGTGACTTCTCAGTTCTGACCTTTGGCATCCAAAAGTACACGAATTGGTAAAGGTTGTTTACCAAGCAATGATATATCATGATGAGTGATGGCCCCTATTTTGTTAGTGATTGTTTTAATTTGGGATAGAGATAGCTTCCATTACTTTATAAACTTTTGACTTTGCAATATTGTTGAATATGAAGTTTTACTCATACAAACAAACAAGCCACCATACACCTGCCATCCTGGCCGGACTCATGACCCTTTGAAGATGGAATTCTTAGCCATCCTCTTCTGCCTTCTCTTCCTCTTCCCCCATATCTATGCAGTCTATGATTGTCCAACTTCCATGTGTGGCAACGCAGGCATTCTAATCCGATTCCCTTTTCGGCTACAAGGCCAGCAACCCGAAAGCTGTGGCTATCCGGGTTTCGATCTGACCTGCAATAACCAGAGCATACCAGTTCTAAAACTCCAAAATTCTGGAGAATTCCTTGTCAGAGAAATCAACTATGTCATCCAACAGATAAAACTCTATGACCCTTTTGATTGCCTTCCTCAGAGGCTTATGAGACTCAACCTCTCCGGCTCTCCTTTTGTTGCTGATATATACCAGAACTACACCTTCCTCAGCTGCCCTTCTTCATTCACCAAGTCAAGGTTCACTCCCATTGACTGCCTCAGCAATTCCACAACCTCAGTCTTGGCTACACCTTCCCCCAGCCTTGCAAATTCAATATCTGACTCATGCAGGGTTATGACCACATTGGCAGTTCCAGTTTCTGGGCAGGTTGCAACCGAGGATGGCTTCTCAACCAACCTTGATTCAGATCTGAGTTTGACATGGTATGAACCTGGTTGCAGTAGTTGTGAAGGGGAAGGTGGCATATGTGGATTTGTCAGCAACACTAGCCAAGAACTTGCTTGCTTCAACAATTCCACAACAGGTAGATTTTACTTTTTTAATCATCATCATTTTCAGTCTTCTAATTTATATATTTGCCTACAATTTTCCAACTGGTTAAAGATGTAATGTAGTAGAGGTCATGTGTTGGAGGAGTAATGCTACATACACCTGAACAAATCTCAAACTTTCAGATGTCAATTGATTTCAAAGTGTTTGATTTTTTTATATCCTAGAGCTTTCTGCCATATAGCTACTATATGACATGCAATGTCTTTTTAACATTTGAATGTAATCGGTTCACTTTTTCATAATTAGAGTATAAATTTTCGATTTTTAATTATGCAATGTCCTTGATTGTATAAAAAAAAATAAACTTATATTTAAACCTATTCTAAATCTTATCTATTTATAATAAAATAAAAGTCATATCACCTAACCTAACACAGCATTTTGGTCATCAAAATTTAAGAAAATTATTTAACTCTATTTCTCTTGTCACATCATGTTATAAACTGGGTCAAGATATTCATTGGGCTGCCTTGTAAACTAAGATCAAACATGAACCTGAGGAAGAGTAAAATGGCTGCTTTTCACAGGTCAAAAGATATAAATTATGTGAATCTTGTGCAGGTTCACCTGTAATGACATTATAAAAGATAAAAGCTTATTTATTACAGTGTTGGTATTAGTATTTGCATTAGACTAATCATTCATAGCATTAGACAAAAAAAATCCCATCGCATTAGACAACAAGAAACCCCATAGCATTGACTAAGAAAAACAATATCAACTGAATGGAACCGACAATGAATTGAAAACATTATTTCTCCCTTACAATATGGCACAAGCTAAGCTTCTTATCGAATTAAAAAAGTTCCCCTTCATTTCTTGCAGGGGCAGGGACCAAAAGTCAAAATTCATAATTACTCCTCTACTTTTAAGTTATTTTGCTTTTTTAAAGAGAACAAAAAATGGGTGATTAGTGAGATTAGAGAACTTTTAATCTTATATTGAGAAATGCTGTTTGTACTCTTATTCAGCTCTCGCACTTATAGGAGTAAAATTCACTTTGTTTTTTGTTTTAAAAATTATTCTATCAATTTGCTCTCTTTCTGTTCCTTCCATTTTTCATCTCTCTCCTCAATCTTAGAAAAAGCAAAACAAAACATCCCTTCTAAAATAAGTACTAAAAAATATACTTGGAATGCCATGGCCTCTTCATCTTACTCAATTTACTCTGCACACTGCTTGCACTTCATTTTACATTGAATAAACTGGATATCTACGCACCAGCACTAAATTTGCAGACCAAATGCAACACTAATGGCTTCAAATTCCAGGCAGATCGAAAAATAGCTTCCAAGTTTTCAAGATTATTTGCATGTCCATCACAGTACCAGCCATCACATGCGTAGTTGGGATAGCTTGTTTTGCTTGTATCAAGGACAGGGGTACTACTGGTTCCAGTGCAGGGAGGGGCTCCACCACAGTTGCTGCAGAACCAGAAGCCGAATCCACCATTGTAGCGATGGGTCTGGATCAGACCACCATTGAATCCTATCAGAAGCTAGTTCTTGGTGAGAGCCGGCGGCTGCCTGGAACCAACGATACCACATGCGCCATATGCTTGTCAGAGTATCTCACCAAAGAGACAGTGAGATGCATCCCAGAGTGTAAACACTGCTTCCATGCTGATTGTGTTGATGAGTGGCTACGAATGAATAGTACATGCCCAGTTTGCCGAAACACCCCATCCCCGGCTCATGTCAACTCAACTAGTGTCTGATAAGTTGATAACTAGTTTTTTTTTTTATTGTATATAATGGTATAGATTTTGTGGATCTTTACTCTTCATACCCATCCTTTAGGAGATTTTTTCCTCAATAGAAAATGTAGTTTTTGGGGTTTGATATTGAGGCTTTTTAATTATTTAATTTTTGAACAATATTCATTTTCAGCATTCCAGGTTTAAAACAATTAAAGGGAAAAAAGGAACAGCAAAAACTCTAGCTACAGCACATGACAGAGGCATAATGCACGCCTACACAGTGAAGTTCACAAATGAAAATTGCATAATATTATTGCTTCAGTCAAGGATTGGACATTATACATCAAAGCATCAAGGTACACAAAATACATAACTAGTCAACAACTGGGCAAAGGTTGAAATATACACTTATCCCACTATGGCACTGTTCACACATTGAGGGAGAAAGTTCCAAGAAGATGAAGCACATAAAATACTCATTTCTTTGCAAGCAGCTTCTTTGGAATATTCTCTATAGGGGTAGATTTTAGCATAAAAAGCCTAGCAGCTCGCTCTTGCAGAGTACCCCCGCATTTTAACCCACGAGCTTGCAGTTCAGACTTTAACCTTTCCATGCCAAGAACCTACCATAATAAAGTGAAAAATTACGTCAATGATTATTAATTTTTTGAAGTCACAGCCTCCTGAACTAAAATGAGGATAGCGATAGAAAATGGTGCAAACTGTGATGGAAAAAGCAATAGGTTGCAGATTAATGCACATTATGATTCATGTCCACAAGGTGGAGTATCTCATATATATTCAACAAACAAGCTGATGCAAAACTTTCAGCTTCCAGAACTTAATTCTTAACAGATTAATTCAAAAGAGTAAAGGAAGCATGCAAAAAGCCTAAATCACCCTAACAATGACAACATAAGATATAGATATGATATATAAAAATTTTAACAAGCATACCTCCATTTCTGCTGCTAAATTGAATTCATCGAAATTCAGTGGCTTCTCCATCTCTGCAATGTTTCCACTCACAACTGTTTTCTCCTGAAATCCTGGATTGGACTCTGAAGAAACATTAGCTTCAGAAACAATTGACGTACTTTCAATTCCTTGCTCACCAACTGAACTAGAAATATTCTGCGATTGACTTACTACTGCTTCCAGATTGCCCATCTCAGGTCCACTGCAATTCACATCTTGCACTACTTCAGCTCCCAATACCACATCAGGCTCTGAGCAAGGAACACTTGCACTCCTAGCTATCTTCTCATTATGAATCACTGGTTCAGCCATGTCATTATGCTCAGCATGAAGAGATTCTTGACCAGCGCATCCATCACAATCCTGTCTCCCCTGAGTCACAGTCTCTTTCTCTTCCTCAGAGCCACTCTCACATGAGCCTCCACCTGAGACCTCACCATCCTGTTTTCTATCTGCCACAGAATCCAAACTTCCCTCACCTTCCTTATTTGAATCTGAATTATTCCCACTATTTAACACAATGGATTTCTCCTTTTCATCTTCATTATCACTGCCATCTTCCTCTGAATCACTATCACTTTCCCCCATTTTTCTCTTGCCCATCCTGACAAAAACAACAAACTCAGATATCAATACCAATGAAATTATATCACAGGTCACGGAAACAATATTAAACAGAGAGCAAGAGAGACACTCTTGTTTCTGAAAAAATTCGAAAGTACAGAGAATTTAGAAATGGTGAAACAAAGTTTCCCCAATAGTATAAGATCTTAAAAAGGCAAAACCTACACTACTCTAAACCTAATACAACCTCCAGGCTTAACCAAACTGAGTTTGAACTTCCATAAATTAACTTACTAGTTCCTTTCTTCCTCTCTATACTTTCACATTTTTTATCAACCTTCACAGATCAAAAGGAAATTGAGAAAGCAAAGAACTTGGCTTTATTTATTTAACATGAAAAAATCCAGCCAATCAGTTCTAAACTTTAATTATCATATAATTAACCTTTATAACTATAGTTCACACTTGTCCAAAATTCCAATACTCATTTCATTTCAATCATCAAAATACTAATTTACACAAACCACCTACAATTCCTCTTCCATTATTTTATTTTATTTTATTTTTCTAAAGTTACTAACAATAATACATATCATGCAACACATTAATCAAACTAAATGAAAAGAGAGAGCCTTCAACTTCATGACTTTCCAAAAGCTTTTAGCAGCAATTAAAACGCAACAAGAAAAACCTTACCAAATTTTCAGCTTTTTCGACTCGGTAACTATCTCCTTCGCTGAACCCTTACGCTTTCCACTCACGGCCTCCTTAACCGAATCCAAAACCTCCGAAACGCAGCGTTCCGACTCCGCTCTATACTTAGCCACATACTTCTCAGCCTCGGCGTCCCCAGTTCCCTTTTTTCCCTTCTTCGACAGATTCCTCAAAAACTCATCGGCCTTCTTCTCCAGCCTTCTCTCCTCCTCCTCGGCCCTCCACTCCTCGAGCTTCTTCTCCGCGTTGACGTGGCGCAGCCTTCGACCACTCATGTCGCGACACGCGTCGAAATTGCTCGTCTTCTTCTGCCCGGCCTTGGTCGCCGCGCCACGTAGCAGAGACCCGAATCCACCCTTCCCGCCGACGAGCCTGAGAAGCAGATGGACCGTCGGAAAGTGCGGCACGTCGGACGAGCACGAAATTATGGAATCGTCCCTGAGCTGATGCGTACCGGTCAGGAGGCGCTGGTGGTGGAGAGGTATTTTGGTAATGTCGAGAAGGCGGTGCTTGATGGAACTGGCGGGGACATTTGGGGTTGCGAATTTTAGGGTGACGGTTTTGCCCTCCAAGAGGGTTACGAAGAGGTTGTATATCTTGGGCTGAGCGATCGTGTCCTCCATTGTTGAAAATTGAAGAGCTCGCTAGGGTTTGCAAGGACCAAGATTGATGGCGATCGAGTTGAAGGGGAGAAGGAAAAGTAAAGCAGATGTGGTTAAGGTTAAGGGATTGGATTTTATAAGTATATGGTTCTCGGGTTTGATATTAGCCTGTTCTGGATCAAATACCGGGTCGGGTATTGTATTTTATTTGGGTAAGATTTTTATTTTTTGTTTTTTTACATAATTCTTAAAAAATAATGCTCTCTGACGGCTAGCTTTAGGGCCGGTCCTGACTTTTGGAAAGCTTAGGAGTGAAAATTTAAATTGAGCTCCTAAATTTAGTTGTACAAAAATAAAATTTTTTTTGCAAAACAATTGCCAATTAAGAATTTGAAATCAATATTTTATTAACAAAATTTAGAATCAACAACACCCAAATATCTTGTATCCAACTCCTTTAATTAAAGATTAAATTCTTTAATTTTCTCTATTAGACTGTGATTAAAATTTCCCTCACTAAAAAGTCTAAAAGTGCCCACTACTCATTGGTCAATCAAAAAAAAAAATAGGAGGAGTAAAGTCAGAAGCCACTTTCTTCAAGCGATGAAGGTATTTCTCTTAGCTCTTGACTTTACGCCTTCTGTCCTTAATCAGTTAATCCATTAATCCTCTACCTCTAAACTCTTGCGAATAAGTTTCTTTTCTTTGGAGAATAGAGTTACATTACCAATTCCCAAAAACCAACTAACCAACCTTTACTCTTTAGCTTTTTAGGCTTTTTTCTGATTATTGTAAATTTTTTTTTTGGGCCTTCATTGGGCCTTAAAATAAGTCAATAGAATCATCAATATAGATGGTTCTTTATTATTTTTTTTACAGCATAATTTATTTTTAATATATAAATATATATATAAAATATAAATCTTGTGGGCCCCTTTAAACGTGGGTCCTAGGCCGTTTCACTCCGTGCACTCCTTCAGGGCCGGCTTTGGCTAGCCCAACCTTCTTGATAATTTTTTTTTCAGCTTTAATCACCAACTTTTTCTTTTTCATTTGATCTCATCCCCTAGTTGCTTAATTTAGGATTTAGAATCATCATTGGAGTTTGATATAGTTAACATCAAATTTGAGAGTTAATTTAATATCTAAAAGATAAATATGTTCTAATATTGTAAATTTCAAAAAAGTGTTGGCCAAATCAAAACATGCCACATAAGTTGATATAAAATTTTTGCTAAATGGTATTATTTATTTAAAATGACAACAATAATAATGACAATATTTGATTTAACACAAAAATATGACTCAAAAATTGATATGAAATTAATTATATATATGCAAAGTGAGTATGACGCATATTAATCTAACGATTTATTTTGTCTAAATTCATAAACATGTGGACTTAGATGACATGTTTTTTATCATAGGCAAAAAGGATAAGATTACCTTACATACTATAGTTCAAAACTCCGTCATATAATTTTTTTAATTATAAGTCTATGCCATAAAGTTCGATAGAATAAAAAAAATTAAATTTGTTGATCAAATTAGAAAATGGATTATAATTCAAAGAGCGTTTAATGTATTTAACTCAAAATCTTATGAGGCAATTATACAAACTCAAAATAGCATTGCAACTAAGAAAATTTATAATATACGACTATAATGTCATGTTAACATACCCCGTAATATTCCGATCATGTACAATAATTCACCCCGACTTCCATTTAAGGAATCCGACCCAAGCGACGCAAGGACCAAATGGCAAAGGTCTAATCCACTAACGCATCTCGTCCCCAAAAACATATATATATATAATTTTTTTTTTCTTCTCTCCTAAATAGTGAAGAGCGCAAGAAGCAGAAAATCAATTTCACAAGCAAACAAACTCCATGACTGTTATGATTTGCTTGGTGAGCTGAAACAAAGAGAAGATAGATTTTGATTTGGTCCTTCGCAAAAAAAAGAAAAGAAAAAAAGAAGAAGAAAACTTTGTCTCTAATACGAATCCAAGAGCCTTCCACTCACAGCAAACAGACCCGACAAAAATTATTCACAGGGATTTGATGGGTGAGAAGGGTCGGAGCTTTCCGGTGGATCCGAATGTGCCCAGATGGGTCTGCCAGAACTGCCGCCACTCTCTCTGCATCGTTGGCGCCGATTCTTATGCCGATAAATTCAGTGATTTCTCTCGTCCTGGTTAGTTTTCCCTTTAATCTTTTCATATGTATTGTATTTGCATGTATAAGCTTATATTTCTGTTTTGGAAATCGAATACTGAGAACCCCATTTGGTTTCTGAAAGCTTGTGGTGGGTTTCAGTTGGAGTTTAAATGGGTGAGATTGTGTTGATTCTAAATTTAGGCCAGGAAATTGTTGATCTTTTAATTTATTTTAATTTTGATTGCGTATGAAAAACCTGAATATGCTAGTTTGACGTTAATTTAATGTTGAGCTAATAATCGGTTTTATTGCTAGCTCATATGTAATAGCATTGACCATTGTGAAGAGCTAAGTCTGCATTTCACATTAAGTAAGCAACTCTTTCTTTGGAGAACCTTTACGAGAATGGGAACGGGGTTGGACTTACAAATCCAAATAAGCACTTTATTTGATTATGAACACTAGAGTTGGCCATTATCGGTGTAAGTTTGAGTTTTTTATTTTGAGGGGTTAAGGGTTTGTTGATATAACCCAGTGCAGTGATGTGCGAAGAAGTGAAAGCTAGCCACTACTTAGATATGATTGATGATAAAGGAATTATCTGTTGGTTGCTTTGTTTCTTAATTGATGCAGTTTGGTGATGAACATGTGCAGGCATGCAGGGCTCTTCAATGCATGGGGCAAACAGTGTGTTAGTATCGACACGGATGGACAATTCTTTTGTTGTATTACCAAAGCAAAAACCCCAGGCACAAGGAGTCCCTCCTCGACCCCGTGGGGGAGCAACCCCTACAAGCCAGTCTGGAAAGGCAATGGATGAGTCGTTTGTGGTTGTTTATAAATCCGAGTCCTCAGTAGATGGTGGTGGGGCCCAATTGCCGTCACCTGATGGAGGAACCAATGGTCCTTTACAGCCTAACAATTCTGGGTTTCATTCCACAATCACTCTCCTGAAACGTGCATTTGAAATTGCCACCACCCAAACACAAGTATTGCGTTACGATACAAATGAACTTAAATTATTTTTATAGTCTCCTTTGATAGTCTATTATGTTGGTTCCAGAAATTCTTTTTGAAGAAGGAAGTTTTGATCTGTATGTTTCTGCTAATATTTCCAGGTTGAGCAACCTTTATGCCTTGAATGCATGAGGGTATTGTCTGATAAACTTGACAAGGAGGTTGAGGATGTGAATAGGGACATTACTGCATATGAAGCCTGCCTTAAACGATTGGAGGGAGAGACAAGGGATGTTCTTAGTGAGACTGATTTTCTCAAGGAAAAACTAAAGGTGCTTAATTGGCAAATGTTGTTTATGCATGAGTCACTGTGTGAGTCCTGTTTTTTTTTTTTTTTTTTTTTTTTTTTTTTTTTTTTTTTTTTTTTTTTTTTTTTTTNAGGTTGTTAGTATCCATTTTAAGAAACATTTTATCTTTGGATAGTGAGAAAGGTTTTTTTTATACCCAATCTATGTTTATTTAGGGGAGTGATGAATTTGGAGATTGCATGGCCAGCAGGGATGCACTATTGTTCGTCCACATTTTTATATAATACATCTAAGGTCTTATCCTAGCTTCCAGTGTCCTCCAATATCTTAGGTTGGAAAATAGCTTATATTCTTTGGAACTTGCCATATTTGTGAGTCCACATTGTATTACTGGAGGGTTTTTAAATTTGAGGCCAGAATACTAGCATGCATGCAATCCTGCAGTAATTGACCTATATCAAAAAAAAATTTAATCAACTTTAAACGTGTGTTTATTTAATATTTGATTATTTTAGTAACATAATTTTTCAAATTGAGGCCTAAAATGCTCATTTGATCATTTCTGGATGCTATTTAAGATTGAGGAAGAAGAGAGAAAACTTGAAGCAGCAATTGAAGAAATGGAGAAACAGAATGCTGAAGTAAATTCTGAACTGAAGGAACTTGAGTTAAAATCTAGCAGATTTAAGGAATTGGAGGAGCGGTAAATTTCTTGTCTTAATGCTATTTGCTGAACTTTTTGTACACTTCCTGATAAACATATTAAGTGTTTATGATTCTGTTCCAAAATTCATCTCTTATACCATCCTGTTTTATGTAAACCTTGACTTGATTGTTGATTTTGCTTGAACTTAATGTGTAACAGGTACTGGCACGAATTCAATAATTTTCAGTTTCAATTAATTGCAAATCAGGTGTGTTGCTGGTATTCTTCTCAATAACTTCTCTTATTCTCTAGCAGTTGCATTACAATCCCCTAGGAAGTGCATTTGTTCTGAATTCATGTTGTTTTTTGGTGTAGCCTAAAATGGTTTCAAAAGTTTCTTGGGTATAGAATTATTATATTATAAATGCTTGTCTTCTTATCGTGCTTTTGTTGATTCTATATTGGTTTTTTACCAGTTGGATTTTGTCTTCCTCATCAATTTATGTGTGTTGTGCACTTGTGTTGTCTTTGATATGTAATTGTGATTGTTTTATAGGTATGTTCACAGGACTAAGAGAATCATGCTCTGCAAACATCTATTTTTATTGTGGTACCCCTAGTCGGATAAATTCTTCATTAGTCATCTGTTGGGCGAAAACATGATACCTCTTTCTATGGAAAAATGATACCTCTTTTTATAATTTTCTTGGAACAAAGTTTGAGCAAGATGGACAAAACACTGTTCATTTCCCATAATTTTGAATTATTATTTGGGTGCCTTGTTGGAATATTATCTTGTGAGTTAAGAAAAAAAACTTATTGGTTAACAGGAAGAGAGAGATGCAATTTTGGCGAAGATAGAAGTTTCACAGGCACACTTGGAATTGTTGAAACGAACTAATGTGCTCAATGATGCCTTTCCTATCTGGCATGATGGAGAATTTGGAACCATTAACAATTTTCGACTTGGACGACTTCCTAAAATTCCGGTTAGAAAGCTAAGCATTTTCCTTCTCGTTTGAGAATTGTCTTAGGGCCAGTTAATTGCGTCTTTCCTTCTACTCTTGAGGGAAGGAAAGAAGGCTCTGATGTTGATGTTTAACATGTTGTGAAAACAACTAGGTTGAGTGGGATGAGATAAATGCTGCCTGGGGTCAAGCTTGCCTTCTACTCCATACGATGTGCCAATATTTCCGGCCAAAATTTCTGTATCCTTTTCACAAGGCACATAAGAATCTGTCTTTTAAGCTGTGGTGAAATTAATTTCTCATATCATAATGTATTGAAATTGCCTTAATTCATTACCTTCTAGATATCGAATAAAAATACTTCCTATGGGAAGCTACCCTCGGATTGTGGACAGCAACAACAATACCTATGAGCTGTAAGTATAGAATGCCTATTTTTTTTTTCTCACTATTTAATTGGATATGTCTGAAATAATTTCAATATTGGTAAATTTGAACTTTAGTAGATCTCCTTAGTTTAGCAGTGCATGGTGCCTGAAGTAGAGATTGTAATTTACCATTTAATTGGTAGCACACAAATGTTGCGTGGCTTGGTTAGATTATTATAAATTGGTAACCAATCTTTGTATCTATTTCTCATGTGCAAGTTATGGGAGAAGATTCTCTGGAAAGTACCTGTATTGATATTTGGATTGTATCTTGTTCACAATTCAGTTTTAACATAGTTTATCAACATTTTGTTGGATGTTTTAATTGATTTGAGTATTTATTAGGTTTGGTCCTGTGAACTTGTTTTGGAGCACTCGCTATGACAAAGCAATGACGCTGTTCTTGACATGCCTTAAGGACTTTGCCGAGTTTGCAAATTCTAAGGACCAAGAAAACAACATACCACCTGAAAAGTGTTTTAAATTGCCCTACAAGTAAGTTTTTCTGTCTGTATCGGTAGTATGTTATTTCATATTTTAAAAATTTGCTGTCTTTCCGTAGTATTATTTTTTCATAAATGCTACATAGTTTATCTTGTTTTGCCTTTGAATTGTTTTAAATCTATGATAAATATGCAACATAGGCATAATTCTTAAATGGTTTGACGAGTTTTCTTCTGCATGGTTGTCCGCATACTTAATGTCATTTATAATTGTTCATTTCTATTGGAGAAGAGACTTGTCATTATACCTCTAAATACTTTTATTTTTGCAGAATTGAGAATGACAAGGTGGAAAACTATTCTATCACTCAAAGTTTCAATAAGCAGGAGAATTGGACTAAAGCTCTCAAGTACACCCTCTGCAATTTGAAATGGGCTCTCTATTGGTTTGTTGGTAATACAAACTTCCAGCCTCTTTCTGCAATAGTGTCTTCACACGCTGAAGTTGCAGGGGTAGGCTCTTTGTACACAAGACGTGGTACCGACTCCAAGTCCAAGTTCCGAAACTCATCAAACCCTTGATATAGATATTGAATACGCAGCATTCCGACATGTATATAGAAACACATAGTTTAGTCTTGTGCAGTTAATAGCATTATTTATAGTGTATTGTAGTATTCTATTTAAATATTCAAAATATTTAGGCAAAAGATTGCTGTTTTTTTCTGCAATTATTTGTTGAGTTTCAGACTCTATAGAAAATGTATGAAAGAGGATGATTGGTTGTCTCTAAAAAAAATGTCGTTACTTGTAAATTTGTAATGCATTTGACATAATGGTTCCATAACCCCGTTTCTTAATCCGATGGTGTCAGCTATCGTGCAAGTATTTCTCATTTAATTGTCTTTTCAATATAAATTAACCTTAAGACGACACCATTTTGACCATAAGAAGAGTATGAACACAGAATAAGCAGAAGATCCTACTTGTAGTTATTCACGCAATGGAAACATGAGCTAGAAGTCCCCATTTCAAGTAGAAACTGATCCCTTGCATGAAATTTGCATGACAACAACTAGAGAACTCTAAAGCTGGAAAACATAGGCTCAAGCATTAGAGCATTTTCGTATATATACCTTGCAGTCTTGTAGACTCAGCTCTCAACTACAATTTTAACTTGGGAACTTTCATCAAACACTTCTTCAAAGTGATCATAATCTTGATTAGGAGCAGCCATGACTCGCCTATTCGGATTTTTAGCCGTTCTCTTACTGCTTTCAGCAACAGATTCAGCACCTTCTTGCTCTACGGTGAACCAGAATTTGGTTCCATGTCTCAGTTTTGTGAGGGGTGGGAGTAGTGACCAGCCATCGGAGGCATGCTGCAAAGGTGCTAAGGACCTGAGTGGCCAAACCAAGTCCCAAGCAGACAGGCAAGCTGTGTGCCAGTGCCTTAAGCAAGCGTTGTCCACCATTGGAAACTACAATCCCTCTCAAGTCTCTCTTCTTCCCAAGAAATGTGGCCTGTCCCTCACTCTTCCTGCAATTGATAAAAACACTGACTGCTCAAAGTAATACTCTCTCTCTCTCTCTCTCTCTCTCCCCTACTTTGTATAAGCATTAGAGGTACTAACACCTTTGTTCTTTTGCCATGCAGGGCTGCAATAATGTTTTATTAATATGCAGAGTAATCTTGGTTATTCAAGCAGGGTTGCTAGCAAGAGATTTAGTATTCCAGATGTGATGAGAAAGTACAAATAAAATAAATTGTAACCGTATAATGTACTTCAACCATTAATGAATAACATCAGTTATATATAAAAGAAGATTTTACTATTTATGAATTATATCTGTCCCTGTTTTGTTTTGTTTTGAAATAATTGTCAAAATTTGTGCTTGAAAAGTACCTATTTACTTTAAATTCCTTTAAAATAATATGTTTGCTTCGAATTGAATTACAGTGAAATTCAGTCCATAAATGGTATAAAAAACACTAACGATTATCATCCCACTCTCCAAATTGCAATTTGTCATATCATATATAGAAAAATAGTTAGTAACCTCTAATATTATTTGCTATGATATTGCCATTAACTCGTTAATTTCTTCCATCTAGATCCTTTGTTGTTTTGTTTTTTATCCGACTTTAACTCTAAACTGCATTGCCATTACACTTCACCATTATTTTCATTGTGAATCACTGCTCCCAAACCTCATCACCTCATGGTTTCTTGCTTACTGCCCCATCAACATCATTAATTAAATCTGTTCGTAGTGTTGATGCGGTGGTTTTCAATCCCCATTTCAGTGGGAACCGGACCCTTACAACTTAGTTATAAGCTTCTGAGGTGCCCAACTTTACAGAAACTCTATATCACAGGTTTTGCATGCAAGGGACAAACACCTTTATGGCATTAATTAATTGCTTAACTCAATAATCAATATAGTCCCGTAGAGCATGAAGGTGTAATTGCATCTGCTGCATGTAATTGCGCACACACAAAAATATGGTAACAAGCTTTTGAGGGTTAATTGTTGGTGTAAGCGTAAAAAAGTATAAACGGTAATGCATCAATGTATAAAAAAAATTTTAACTTCTTCGATTAATGATGAAAATTTTATATATTACTACAACTTTACTTTTTTAATGATGTTTTGTATGGTACAATCGTTGTTATAAGTGTGTAACAAAGTACAAACCTTTATTCCGATATGAAAGACTGGAACTGTAACAAAGTACAATTGTTGCTTGGTATATGATGGAAATGATGATAACATGGTGTCTGTGTGCATACAGTTATGTCGCTCATATATTATAAGATGTCGTTATGAGAGCTTTGATTACAACGACATGTCGGTTAAAATACGTTGTTTTTCATTTCATCAAACCCATTGTATTCAGAAGCATTTTTCTGTTGATGGAGGTTCTGTCCCTTCGCGTCCAGAAGAGAACTGAGAAGAGTCAGAAAGGTAATTGCTTCCATTGGTTCTCTTGCTGTATAATTAATTTCTGTTTGGCTTCTCAGGAAATATAGCAGAACAACGTAAAATTTTTGTGGTAACTCTTCCTATATAGTCACTGCTTCTATTCTTTTCATCTTTCATGTAAAGCCCATCTGGGTTATTAAAATTTAAGCCCTAAATGTTTGATACTTTGATTCATGATTTGGGGCACTCTGTTTTTGGGTTTCTTTCGTTGGGCGTTAAGCTACTTGTTCATTTATATCGAACTTTTACTTGGCATAACATGGAAAGCCTTAATCCCGACTTATCAAGCATTTCTGTGGAATCTATGAAAATGCTTTGTGAGAGATTCTTTGAGTTGATTGAGAGCAGGAGTGAGAAATGGGAGAAAGAGTATGACTTTTGGGTCCTACTATATTTCAGTAGTGAAGACGCAGAAAACAATAGGTATCACTTAAGCTAGTATAACTCGGTAAAAGTCCAAAAAACACAAAACTTAGGATTGCAATATTTCTTTTCTTTTCTTTTCTTTTCTCCTTTTTGTTATATTTTCTTGTAAACCTAGTGTGTTATGAATATAACATCTCAAAGTAGCAGACAATTTTGTGATCTTGATGTCTTATTTTTCATTGTTCTATGTTGCACATGTAATATTTCTTTATAATGTTTAGGTATCTACTCCCTTTAGCTGAAGTTACCTACCAGAAATGGCTTATAGACGTAGCGTCTCCACCACAGCAACCATTGTCACGAGACGTTTACACCCTTCATTTAGTCACATTTTTCATGATAACAATGAGGATACTAAACCACATTCCCTAAATTCAAGTTCATCTCAACCCGTTATCAAGAGTATTTTTCCAAGTGGGGCTTACAACTCAACCATTGGATTTTGTTTTGGTTCTCTATGTGGAGATATGACAAGCTCATCATTGGCTTGGAAAATGGGGCTTGGCTCTTTTCATTGTAGGTATATGTCATCCACAATTGGTGATGGGTCTGATAAGTTTGATGGCATTGGTTATGTTGCTGAGGTCATTGGGGATAAGACGGTGGAAGTAGTAACCTCCCAAGCCCCTGCTGTGAGCGAAGTGGCTGCTGCTGCAGCAGATTCTTTTCCCCCTGTTGCTGCCCTGCAGTACTTGGTTGATGCTGTGCATTCTTTTACTGGATTGAATTGGTAAATGAATTGATTTGAGAGACTTCTCTTGTTATCTGTGAATCTGTGATGTTTATTTGTCTGTTTGTGTATGATTTTAATAAATACTCTTGTGCTGTTTGTAGTTCATGCTGATACTTTGTAGATGGTTGTTATGTTCTGCAATCTGATACTTGAACAATGATTTGTTGGATGAACTCCATTTATATGGATGCACATATGGTGCCTATTTTCTTCACTTCATTTTTATTTTTGTTTTACATTAGAGGTATGATTGTTTGATTCCATTGATTTATTTATGGGAATGATTGTTTGATTTATTTAGGGGAGATATGCTTATTTCTTCACTTCAAATAATGAAACAATGATGTAGTGCTGCTAAAATGGAAGTATGAAGCTTATGGTTACCAATTTTTTATTTTATTTTACAGCGATATTTTATTACATTTCTGTTCCAAAAGAATATTACATTTTAAATGCATGCTATGCATATTTGAAGAACTTTGCAATTGTCGAAGCATCAATGGTTTGTGGTACTTGTGTTGCCTGGAAGTAAGACCCCAATTTGCTCTGGTTCATCCTCTAAAGTGATAATTGTTTTTCCAGGTGGGCATCAATAGCTTTAACAACTATTCTGATCCGAGTGGCTACAGTTCCACTTCTTGTTAATCAACTCAGGGATACTACAAAACTTAATGTTAGTTTTTCTTTCCCTTATGCCCAATGGATTTGCGTGTGTGAGTGTGTGTGCATGCATGTGTGAATCTGTTATTGAACAGCTAAGGTTATAGATATTCGAAAAGACTTCTTGAAGTTTTACTCACTATTTTTAATGACCATAAATATGTAACAAGCTCTTGTTCACAGGCTGTATTTCTCTCTCTCTCTCTCTCTCTCTCTCTGAGTTGGGTGGGGGTGGATACTCACTTAATCTTTTAGTTACCCTACTAATAATATTACTATCTGTTATGTACAATTATTCACTCAGTTTCTGTATTGTACTGAGGAATTGAACATTGTATTAGTATCTCACTGTATTTCTTTTATATTTTTATTATGTGATACAGTTAATGAGGCCGCGATTAGAGGAGTTAAAACAAGAGATGCAAAGTATGGTATGAATTTTTTTTTTTTAAATCCATCATAGGATCTTTGCTTTTTTTGGTTGACTGCCTTTATTGGCTATCTCATGACCAACTTTAATTTCCCCATATGATATTATGCATGTCATACAGGTTGCAGAAAGCTTCATTTTCAGGGCTTTAATACATTTTATTTGTTAGGCAACAGATCCGGATTTTTTGCAAGAAGGTCAAAAACGAGTCAAGGCATTGTTCAATGAGTAAGTAACTTTTCACTGTCTGATGGAATCACTTCTAATAGTTAATTATTATCTTTTTATAGATGCTAGCTTGTCAGCCATGCATGGAATTTCCTAGCTATAACTTTTAATTCTTAATAAATGTTATTTTACTGCTGTACTATCTTATTTCAATGTGATACGTAAATGTATTTCTTTGACTATAATCAATTAAAAAGTTGTCACTATTTTTCGAATTGCAAAGAGTGGCTGATACTGGTTGGGTTGCCAACAATATGAACAGAAAAAAAAGGGTGAATGATTTCATTTCAGTATTAAAAAAATAGTGATGATTAGAAGAGATATAAATCTAAAGCCATAAATCTTCTTCCAGAATTTTTTGGGCCAGCTGTAGCTGTCTCACATGAGGGTTGGACGGCCCTTTTGCCTGTAGATTTAGCGTAAAAATTGTTGAGTTGAAGTCTCACTGTTTGCAGATTATAAAAGTACTACACACACATTGTATTTCCTATTTCTTTGTCTTTGTTTATCATGCTGCCATTTTTTGTGTGCATGTGCATGCATTTAACTGTGTGAAACTGCACGAGTTTCTGCAGATATGGGGTCACTCCACTTAGTCCCATGAAAGGACTATTCATTCAGGGTCCCATCTTCATCAGCTTTTTCCTTGCTGTAAGATATGAGTCCCTCACATTTTATAGCATCCTGTTTAAATTTGTTCTTTCCAGATTTCAGATTCTGCTTCAATAGTCTAACTCTGATAACTGCAGATTAGAAACATGGCCGCGAAAGTTCCGTCTTTTGAAAATGGCGGAGCTCTCTGGTTTACCGATCTCACTACTCCAGATAGCCTCCTCATGCTTCCAATTCTGACAACATTGTCATTCCTGATTACAGTGGAGGTAGGATTTTTGTTCACTTATTTATCTTGCATGTACAGTATTTAATTTAGTTGGGTATTTGATGAAGAAACATTTGTTTTTTTGATTTATTGTGACTCAGTTGGAACCACTTTGATATGGTCTTTGCCCTTGCTGTTCCTCTTTGGTCCAAAATTATAGTAAATTATTTTTACCTTGTCTATAATGCTTTCTGAAGAGTGAGCAATTATGTGATTTCCACTCTTTCCTTAGTGCAATATGCAGGATGGTCTAGAAGGGAATCCCATTGCCAAAACTATGAAAAACTATTCTAGAATCCTTGCTGTCATTGCAGTTCCTGTTATGATGAATCTCCCTAAGGTTTGTGAATTTGCTTAACTTAATGTTAGGAAGTAAGGTATGTGCAAAATCTTATATTTTGTTTTGTTGGAACTATATCTTTGCAGGCACTGTTTTGTTATTGGATCACCTCCAACCTTTTCTCCCTTACATATGGATTAGGTGAGTTCTTCCTGCAAATCATGAACTTCAGTTTGTACGTCATGTTTTGTAACCATAATTTAAAATTGAAGCGAGGGACTTGTTTGCCTTTATCTGTTGCTCAAATGTGATTCGGCATATCTCGTTTCTCACATATTTCACACTGACAGACTATTGTCTTCTTGCAGTAATTAGGCGCCCAGAGGTGAAGAATTTCCTTGGTCTTCCTGAAATTCCGGTGCCACCTCCTACTGCATCACAACCCCAATTCTCTTTGTCTTCAGAAATTGAACGAGACACTACCGTTGAATCAGAACCTTCATTACCCACAGAGCCATCAAAGGTTTCTGGCAGAAGAATATCACGGTTTTCAATTCTCAGGCAGAGACTTAGAAGTCTAGAAAAGCAAATCAAGGAAAAAAAGAAACAAAAGAAGAGGTGAAAGAATGAACTAAATTTATGGTGCAGTGGGTGATGGAAAGGTTTTTGCTAGACGGCAGTAATTCAGTTAGCAGTGGACTCCCTTTTGGATTTTGGGAAAACATATTCTTAGGTTAAAAAGAAGTAATGATGGTCTGCTTCTATCTGCACTGACATTAAGCTTGATTTTCTCTGCCTCTTCTCAATTAGAAAGGTGCATAGACTTGGAAGTAAGACTTTACTCCTTGTAGGAAAGATGCTGTGGAGCAACACTATATTTTCTCACATGAGTTTCACAAATATTATAAATCCTACCTATGTGAGAAAAGGATTATGATAGATCAATGGTTCTCTTCTCCCCAATATTATTTAAGAAAAGGGCATGTTGAGCATTTTATTCCTAGAAAATAATCACTTCACATATGAAGGTTATATACAAAATATGGACCGGCACTTGATCATCAAAAGAAAAAATACCTTAAACTTACCAAGATATGATACAGAAATCTCTAAGAGTGAACTTGTATCTAGAAACAAAACTTAGATGATGGTGATAATCACTTCAAAACACTGCACCATTAGTGAGGTTTGGCAGTAAAATCAGGCTCAGTGGGCTTCTGAGGCAGCAGTGGCAGCAACGTTGGCGCAGGTCCAGTCTCGCGCATACCCTTTTGTCGCAAACCTCGTAGTGCATTGGCTGCAAACCTTGATGCGTATATAGTGGCAACAAGGCTTGGTGAGGTACCAGAATCTCTTGTTAAAGCATCTTGCAGTCTATCTTCTGCTTCACGTAAAGACTTCTCAAGCTTTCTCTTACAGTGCCGGCGCCAAGCTGCTTGTATGAAACAGACTGACCATGTCCTCCACTGCAGGGAGTAGAACCTGAAAGTGGACATTGTAGTATTACTACATACTCAAGAAGATTGGTATCACAAATCAAATATCCATCAGTGCTTTGCTTTTGCATAACATACTTTTCTTTCAAGTCATTAAAATTACTCTAACAATGAGAGATGATAATAAAGCATTAGAAAGGGCATGCTTGTTTTATTACATATTTGAAGAGAAACCTGTTAGACAACAAATGGATCTCATAGGCTTAAGTTGTTGGGGAATGGACAAACAATGTATATTAAGCTAACAAAACCAAAGTCATGAGATATTTTTAAAATTTCGATGGTACTATGTGGGTCGTCGTCATTTGCTTAAAAATTTAAAAAGTTGGCCATATCATTCTGTACAACATCTGTACATTTCTTCTTTTTTTGTTTTATAATACTCCAAGATGAAAAAAGAAAAGCATGCTTGCCTGAAAGTGTGTTGGAGCTGCTTGCTGTGCAGGCGCCGAAACTGGGAGGCAACAAACTTCAAATCATCAGCCATGAGAGCGAAGGCTTCAACCTCTGTTTTAGCTTCCACCGTCCTAGTAGAGATGGGGAGATTAGAGGAGGAATTTGGATCCAATGCCCATGTAAGAAGCTCTTCTCCACAGAAGTCGCCAGCCTTAAGATCAGCTGTATTGAAGAAGCCAGTTCTTCCACCATTGGTAGTCATAGTTGCTAAATTTCCACGCATAATAAAGAGCATCTCATCAACTGGATCACCCTCTCGGATGATAAAACTCTTGTCTGTGTAAAGAACTGGTCTGAGACAATCACACATGGCGTCCATCAGTTGTTCATCCATTTTTTCGAACATTGGCACCTAAGATAGATTGAGCTGATGAACATAGTTGCTAACATTGGCACTTAAGAATGCAGAATTTGTTAGTGAAAGCACTCACTCTCTTGAGAAGAGCTAAGCAAAGATGGCGCTTTATGTCCTTCCTGAGGTCTTTAGGAAGGTTACGAACTAGAGCCTCTTCCTCAACACCTCTTGTTTCTTGCCATTTATACTGGTCATAGCGTCTAATCCTTTCCCTCAAGTTCTCAGGCAGCATTCGGTGGGACATCCACTGTTCTGCATCTCTCCTTTTCACTCTCATTTCTTCAACTCTCACTGTTGTGGACTGCAGATATTTCTATAACATCACAAGAAATAAGATTTTAGCATTTTAGCTCATTAAACCCAGGACTAGAGTAAAATCAAGAAATAGAATCATTTTAATTTGATAAGAGATTGATTTCAGCCAAATATCATAGTAGTGCGAGGTATTAATTTGATATTCAGAATCCGTAGTCTGATATTTAGTCAAGAACATCATAAGTTGGTCTAGATGACATGCATAAGCACAAAGCTGTGTTACAACTGTAATCATCTCATAATGATTACAACATAGGTTATCAAGAAAATCACTGAGAATCTAGTATTACCTGCATATTTCCAATGAGCAATGAAAATAGCACCAATCCGAAGATAGATATGAAGACTGCAAAGATTATCTCCCATACATAAGTGCTTGTTTTGAGGTTTTGACCGAGAGAACTGCAAAATCAATAAAAGTTAAAATTGGCTTCAGCTGCTTGTTATACACATAAGTACTATCTAGCTTCTTGTTATATTATTAGACTCCAAAGTGGAATCATATCTGAATGTGCGGTCTTGATTAACTGTCTAATAGCATAAAATGCTAGATACCTAGAAATAGTATATGGGTACATCGTATCTTAGGGAAGAAAATTTTAACTACTAAACTTAAGAATATTGAAGATGGCACATGAAGTAAGCCAGCAGCATGCTAACTGATTTAAGCATAGAATTAGTGCATTATAACTACAAACCTAAGGTTGCGCAGACCCCACCAGAAGCAGTATAAAAATTTCTTTGGAAAATCTCTGGTCCCCAACACACCAGACTTCAGAGCATCAGCATATATCCCAAAGTTGAACACCGTTGAATTTTTAATTTCATCAGGGTCAATAGAAGAGCAAGAAGCATTCAACTTTTTAACAAGAGTAAGGTTAGCTCGATGCTGAGGAACACAGTACAGATTTTTCTTACACAAAACATCGCTGCACTGATCACGCCAGCACCCATACTCTCGTTCTATAGAGAACAAGTACCAAAAGGCTCCAACTACCTGGTATATGGCATTCATTATCAGATCAGAAAACCCACCATGATTTTTTGAATAGTGTTGATGATTCAAAAACTATCCAATCAAATCTTACATGGCTAGCCAGCATGTAGAGCAAAAGATTGAAAGCAGCTCCAGCCCATGCTGTTTCAGTCAGGAAACCAGAAGTTCTTGTTACTTCTTTGTATAGTGGATAGATCCGCCAAAATCTTGGCACATATTGGGCAACAATTACAAACTTCAACAAGTCCTTAGCAACCAATGGAACTGGACGTTGTATTGTATGGATTACAAATAAAACTACAACCTGAACAAATACATAAGTTCCAAACAGAGATATGGTTAAGGAAAGTCACGGTTATAATGAGAAAATCATATACATACTTTCAAGAGCTTTGAAATATTAAACAAGAATTTAGTTACTGCAATTGATAATCATTGAACATTGATAATCATTTAACCCCCTGGCTATCTTCACAATCACACACATTGTTTTGAGGGCATAAGATTAGGACCAAACTTCTTGTTGGTTCCACTTAAGGTAGTGTTTTCTCATTTTAGTTGTTTGGGTGCAAAAAAAGAACCAAAAGAGATTGAAGTGGAATGGATGACTCTCAAAAGCTTCTTCCAAGTTCTGACAAGGTATACAAAGTAACAGGTTGGGAAGAGAGTCAAGTTCTTATGAAATTTTTATATGTGACTACCAAAGGGTCTCAACCATTTTATGAGTCAGGTGCTATATACTAACCCACAAAGGCAAAGCAGTTATTTCTTCTATGATCTGCCAATCAATGAGCCAGGTGCTATATACTAACCCAAAAAGGCAAGCAGTTATTTCTTCCATGATTTGACAATCAATGAGCCAGGTGCTACTAACACCTCAAATCACCTATCTCCATATTGATTAATTCAAGGAAGAGAGATACCTGTGGCAGAGGAAGAATTGCTAGAATGTCGATGATGAAGTAAGAGGACAAGTATCTTTTTGCAATGGCCATAGGATCATCAATTAGATCACCCCTTCCGAATACTCGAGAAGATGGGGCAATAAACCCAGTGCAAAACTGAAAGATGATATGAAGTATATGAAAGATATCGGTAAATGAACGAAGAACACAAGCAATGATCTGCAATTTTCTGTCCAAGCCAAGGCATTTGTTTTTTCCATCAACCACTGGGGTATAAAGAAACAATGGGTCCAAGGAAACGGCTATGACACAAGAGAGCACAAATATCTTATTCCAATTCTGAAGAAACGGCTCTTGAGGGTCAAGAACTTTCCTCCTAGGGACTGACTCCTTTGCAGGCCGGTTACCTACAGAAGTGAAACTTAAAGGTTTTTTCAAGCTTTTAATCCTATCAGAACCCCTCTCAAATCCTCTCCGAATACCCCTCAAAACTGCATTCACTGATGGTCTAGCCTGTCTTGAATTCAGTCCATCATCAGTGGAAGATGCCTGATCAGAACTTATTGATCTCTCTGAATGCCAATCTTCAAACCTGGATAAAACAACAAACGTATCAAGCAGCATAAACCAAGTGTCAGCAGATAAATAAGTAGATCACTGAGTGTCTACCAGAATCAGATTACTCAATGGACTGCTTAGTGAGTGCAATACAAAAGAAAATAATTAGATAAGCCAGACAACTAAATCTGTTCAAGAATCACCCATTAAAAGGATCCTTAAAAATCCAGAGGCTTTATTGAACAAAATTACCAGAAGAGCTGCTAGAAATCTTCTTACTTACTGGAAGCACCAATCACTCAATTGGGTCAATCTGTAACCTGAACTAGAATGCATTAAAACGATCCTATTCAAGTTGTTGTGAATGGATTGCTGCGCTTTGATTTCTACAATATGTTAATCTGTCTCCTACAAGTATGCTGATTAATTTAGATCAATTGTAAGGGGGCACAGATGCACAAACAATGTGTTAAAGAACATTAGATAACAAAAATAATAGCAACAACGTTGGACTTTATTGGTACTCGATCAGGCATGAAGAAACTAACCTTACAAGCCTATGCCCCTTGGAATTCATATTATGATATTCGGATTTGCTTTATATACTGCTTGAAAGAGCTTACAGCCAGTCCCTGCAATAGTCCAACTGAAATATTGAAATTTGCTTCACCAGCAACTAAAAGTAGCACAAAATAACACACATAGGAACAGCATTAATGGTGATGTTTATCAACGTCTAAAACAAGAGTGGCAAACATGATTATAACCACAACTTTTCCAATGAAAGTTTCATTTGAAATAGTCAGTCTACAAGGTCAATGTTTCCACACTTGAAAAAAATTCTTTCTGCAGTAGTAATTTTCTACTAGACCTAAGTCAATCATTCCACATTTAATCTTGTAACCATGCATGATCGCTTTCTACTAGTCCTACCAAATTTATCACAGTCAAAAAATTTAATTTGCAATTAGACAGGGAGAATCTAGAAAGTAACAAAAATAGGAAAAAGACAACAAGAAGGTTGAACACAGCAATCAAAAATAACACATAAAGCAACCTCTTTTATTCAGAAACTTCAATAGATAACCACTAAAGTTCATTGCAGAAACATTCATAAAATGGATCACCATCACCCCTCCCCAAGTTAACCCTTAATATGTGCTTGTGTTACCTTATTTCCCTACAACGTGAAAAACCATGTCAAAAAAAGCAAGAACGTTGCATCAAAACCAACAAAATTAAAGTTTCTTAGCTTCTGATTCTAGTCTTTAATTTTCTATTATTTTTCTTTTCCAACCTTGAAGCAAGAACAATATGAACTTGTGTAGACAGAGTAGGCCTTCCTTTGGCCTTGGCACTCAGAGAGGATGAGAAATTTCGTTCTGGGCAGATGGCAGAGAGCCCTCAGGAGAAGTTTCGTGGAGAGAGTCCCCAGTGGCAGTTATTTTGTGTCTGTGAGTTTCAAAGAGAGATAGTTAAGAGGGAAAAGGGTCCAGAAGGACTTTGCAGACAGAGTCCACGCAAGAGAAAAGTCAGTCAGTCCACTGAACCTCCAAGAAATTGATTATGCCAAATGCTAATTGACTACACCATTTTTCCAATTGGTTTATTATCATTTTATATATTCTTTATGTTTTTTTTGGTCCAATATTATTTTATGTACTTGTGAGACTTGTGAGCCTGTCGTTACATTTTATTGGACCCACTAGACAATGTTGAACATTTGACTATGATATGTTTGTAACAGTAACCCATTTATGGAAAGGAATAACCTCCTACTTTATTACAATTATTTAGGTTGCCATAAGTTTCTTTTTTAATTTTGATAAACAATAATAATCTTATTGTTATTCAACTTATTTGTTAACAACTTGTTGATAAAAAAGAGAAAAGATGATTTAAATATGAGGGGATAAAAAGCTTCTAAACCAAACAGCACCCTAGACACCTACATTGTAATTTTGTATTAGAGTACAACTCGGACGGTTCAACCTACTTAACTCAAAATCAAAACCTGTATAGGCAGTTATAAATTGATTTTTTTTTTTAATAAATTGGTTTATTTTAAGTTTTTTTTTTTTTTTGTTTTAGCTTGTCATTTGAGTTCAACCCCATATTCTCTTAAGACCTATTTGGTTAGTATGACATTATTCTCATCTTTGGTAAGAGCATTCTTGAGAAAGTGATATTTGGTATATGCTGTGAGATACTTGTGAAGGGCGCCTTGGTATGTAACTCTCTTCTCATAGGAAAGCATTTATTACAATTTAGTTTTGTTTAACTAAATTAGTTTTGTTATCAAGTCCAAATAAATTTTTTTTTTTTTAAAAAAAAATCATTCCATCCAGTCTATCCAGATGAACTTGAAATTCACAGCACCATTTTGCTTTAGTGTTGGCTCTTAAAAAGCTGTAGAAAAATGACCTCCCTAGCATTATTGTCATGGCACTTTTTCAAGGACGACAAAAATTAGTTTTGTCTCCCTCTCTTTCCATAGAACCCATATTGAACTTAATCGACGGACCAAGAAACTCCACATATCATGTTGTTATCGGCCTTGCTTTTTCATTTTTAACGTTTAACACCACCACAAAATTTGTGGTTCTAACCATTACAAAAAAAGTTCAACATTATGATTTAAATGCATTATGGTTTAGCACCCAAGAAGAAGAAAAAGGAAGAGAGGTTCAACATTAGCAAGTTGCAATAAAAACATTAAATGCATATTTATAGAGTATTTCGGGTTAGTTTAAGTGGTGAGAATAGGTCAAAACATTAAATTGATTACATCACATAGTGACATATCAAATACAATACACCCAATAATTTTTCTTAGGAGTGGACCGTGTAGTAATGAGTTACAACTTATAATTATAATAGATTTAGCGTTTGATTCTCTACAATGTAACAAAAAAAATGCTTATCCATTATTAACTAAAAAACTGGTTTAGATGGAAAGATTTAAAATGAGATATTTAGATCTACATTCTTATTGTAAATTACTTAAATGAGACTTTTTGCTAGAAAAGAAATACAAACGTTTGATTATGATGGGGTGCATAATTCGATATCCACGTACATAGAAAGGTTCAGTGGTTGGCAAGTCTTCCGTGTGCAACTGTGCATTGCTTGACTATTTTTATTTAAATTCAGAAAGTCTTTTTCAAATGTATCAGTCAAAGAATTCAGGAAGACACTTGTTGTGCGGGCTGGTTATGGTTAAAGAACAACAACACTTTAAATTACAGAAAAAAAAAAAAAAAAGTACAACTATGCTTTGATAATAAACAAAAAGGGCCAGGGGAGAAGATTCAATCTAAATTCCATCAAAGCAATTGTCATAATTTAAATAATTGAGATTAGAAACCAACCCATTACATGGTATGTCAGATAGAAGCTGGGAAATATACAAGACCAAAAGAGCAATGATAAAGTTGGGAAAAGGCAGATGATTATGGCTTAAAAATAGCAATAATCATGCCAATGTATCAAAATACATGACAACAATCTAATTCTGGTCCTCAACTTTCCCAGACAGTATAGTTTACAGGGAAAAGAAAGTTACAAATACTAGTGATAACTAGCTAACCAGAAATATTCAAAGTAAGCAGATGACAAATTCTAATGGATTGACTATCCTTCCCTAGCAATTTTAGAGTGGAAAGGGATTGACTTTCCTCACCTCGGACTACGGTTTCTCCTCATCGGATTGAGAGCATGGCGGCCCAGGGACAGAATCAACAAAGAACTCCTCCACTGAATCAAGGTAAAGCTATTAGTCATTGATAACACAAGATAATACTACCATGCATGGTTCAAATTTTAATCATGGGAACTAATGAAGCAATCTTCTTAGGGTGGTGTATTAGAGCATCCAACCAATATTATTAATCAGTAACACCAATAAAAAACAAGCAGAACAAGTAATGCAATTCCAATTACCTATATCCTCTTGCTCCGGAGAGTCCAGTAAAATTTCAGAATCAGATGGTAGAAAGGGTGAACCAGGATAATTTCCCAAGGCTCCTAAATCTGCAAAGAATTTCAAAGGCAATGCAATAAAGAAACCATGCGATATTAGCATTAGGCAACAGCAGCTTTATTGCTCTGTTCATGCTTGGATCCAACATGTAATGAAATGCTATAAGCCTTTCAAACAGCTGAAAAAGTAATGAAAGCTTTCCTGCCATAACAACACCAGTTTTATGTTATTCAGAAGATCAGTCCAGATGGATTTTATGTCTGGTTTTCAACAGCTTTCCCTTTCTTTTTTCTGGACTTAGCTAGCTTTAATGTATTTGCAACTAGTTATACATTGCACATCGAGCTCCATAATAACAGCAAGACATATTCTATGCTAGTATAAAAGTAGCTCACAAATTTGATGGTCCTTATAAGTGATTCAAATCAACTCCCAACTAAGCCATATAATTTTAAGAACTATTAATTGTTTAACACTACAAGTACCTCCCAAGTTTGACAAATCTGCTGTAAGATCTGATAGGCTGAAATTCCACTGAATCTGGTCCAGTGATCTGAGAGAATCCCGAGAATTTCCAACCCCACCATCAGGTGCAAGTTGCAATCCTACAGAACTTGCCACATCAGATGTAAATGTTGTATCAAGTGCAGATGTGTCTACACCCATTCCTGATATTTCTGATGCAGTGAAGGGGAAATGACCACTAGATGCAACTGATGTAGGACTTACAGGCATCTCTGACATGGATGACATGGCACTGTTTGGTGGAATGACAGGAACCACATCAGCACCACTGCAGTCCATCATAATACTTCAAAAAGGAGAAAACAGCTGCCATTAGCAAACTTCTACCAAACAAAACAAGATTAAAGGTGCACATTATGAGCAAATGTCATCCAATACGTATGTTCCCCGGGGAAAGGAACATTTTCTTTTATCCAAGGAAAGGAACATGTTTGAACCAATGTGTTTTCTTTTAAATTGGGAAATGGGAGCTAGAAAAACAAAAATGTATTTATGGTTTGGGCAACAAATTAATTGTTGCATTAAATAGGTAGTCAGAGAGAAGAGGCAAAGGAATAATTCTCACTCATTCCCAGAATTCATCCGAATGGGATGAAAGTTGCTTGGTGCAGGGACTCCATTAACTACATGACAGTTTGATATTGCACAGCCCATGGAATCAAGATGGGGTTGACCTGCTGCTGGCATTGGAGGTTGCTGAAGGACAGGGTATCCCATAGGCAAGTTGTTAACTGCAAAAAAGTGGCAGTGAATACTAATAACAACTATTTATATAAGAAATGCCATATTATATATTACTACAAACTCACAGGCTTATATAGATCTGTAACCGGCCACCGTGGAACTTACAGCAATAACGATTCTTTAATAATCATTATCAAGAATCACATTTTAACTTTTCAAAGAGTTTGGCCAAAGTTCTAAAGAAGGAAGCACAGTTCTGTTAGCATTGAGGAACCCAATTATGACCTCCCTACGCATCCACCAAAGGAGAAATGGGGATAAAGTAGAGCCACTACTAAAGAAAGCTTTTTTAAGGGGAAAAAATTATCATAACAGGATTAATTCATGTTTTTACACCCACTATGTTGCTGTAAGCTGAAAGCATACCAGGCATAGGATGGATCCCATTCTGTATAGGGGCCAAAGGAACCTTTGGCGGCATGGGATGATACTTCGTGAGATGAATGTGATGCTCTAGTAAATGATTGAACAGGACGATTTGTTTTTTCAATTTTAGCCTTATGTAATAAGCCCTGAAAAAGTCAGCATTTTCTTCTTCCAACTTCTGCCATACTGAACCCAAAAAAAATCATAAGAAGAAGCAAGATCATTATAAGGTGCCCGTTTCACAATTAAAAAGAAAAAGATAAACATGTAGCTTCTTTTGATTACATATTTTACTCATCTAAGAAAGGCAACAAGTCCAGTTCCACTGTATTGAGTCATGGATCCTCATGCCAAAAGAAAGGCAACATGAGAACAAGTTTACATAAAAATTATGGATGGTTTCTATTGAAAATAGCCAATGAAAACAACTACAAAAGGACCATCCTTGTTGTACTCAACCAATTTACAATACACAAACTAAATCCATGTGATGACAGTACTCACAATACAAAGACTTAAACTCGTAAAGAGGTTTCAAGTTGCCTACCCAAAGTTGTAAATCCAGGATCTATCCTTGCGCGAGTCAAAAGGGTTTTAACTACCTCATCTCTATTCATATATAATTGTAAACACCGCTCTATTAGATTCTGGACCTACAAACATTCAATTTGCAGAAAATACCATCACAGACATGAGAAACGGATTAGTTAGCTATTTTATGAATATTATTGCAGAAAGAGTAAAACAGAATAGAATAGCAACATATAAAAATGGAAGAAAATGCTGCAAATTTAAATTAAGTGGTATCCTTACAAGTTCGATATCTTGGCGTGAAACTTTCTTACTATCATTGCCTGAAGTGGATATTGAAGCTGAATCTGTTGCAGGAGCCTCAGTTGTGTGGTTTTTCACTTGGTCACCTTGTGAATCATGTATAACTTGGCTTGATGATTTTAGTTCTTGCGTGCTCTGTGAATCCCAAAAGGACCCTTAATTTTATTGAAAAGCAGTATGTGCAAACAACAAGATCTCAAGCACTAAAAATGTGAAGAATTATGAAGTGGCACCTGTAAGGTCTTCATTTCAGCTGATTGTAGATGGACCACATCTCTTTAGTATGGCTCCAGTATCCTCCAAGCAAAGTTCGTGTTTGCTAAGATCAATATATTTGCACATATATTAACAAATTATGAAAGGCAGTTTTTACCTGGAATGGAAGATCAATGAAAAAAATCATAAGCTAAATCTCATAAATACTTGAGTCAAGTCTTGAACACTTCACAGTGAAAACACAAATCAATCATTAAAGTTTGACACACAGAATTAAGATCTCTTCTATAAGTAAAATAATACTTATAATACTTCTTCCAAATTTGAAGCATATAGATTATAAATTTCTACGGGAATTTTATCTACCATGGATGAAACTTGTCCAATATGAGCTATAGCACATACGCAACAACAAGCACATACAACAAATCAGATAGAGAAACAATCATATGCTTAAACCAAGTTATGTAGACAGTTGAAATCTAGGCTACATATGGTAGAGACTAATATTCCAAATTTTCACCACATTCCATTGAAAGCACAAATTTGAAAAAAGCAATGAAGATTCCAACTACTACATTAATAATAGTTGCCAAGAAACACTCATTTCTCAACCAGGATATAAAATTTACCACAATTATAGGAGGAGTTATTATCCCACTAACAACCATAGATGCTTAAGTAGCTTCATCGTTTCAATGACACTAACAACACCAAATTCTATTCCAAAATATTAGGAGATTTAGTTTCTAGAACAACAAAAGAGAACTTTACTTGAAAAATAGTCTCCCTTTGCTATACTATCTCTGGAAACAAACAAAACTAGTAACCATAAAATGGTAAGAGTTGAATATTTTGTAAGAATGCTTAAGACCCTAAACAACTGAGGAACAAATTACTATAAAAAAAAATGTGCAGACTTGTAAGTCTTAGCAAACAAAGAATTTAGGAACATAAGTAATTTCAATCAGATCTCAGTCAAGTACATAACTTTGCTACTTTACACATTACATAAAGCTAAACCATTAAAATAAACTAATTTGAGTAACTAATAAATAGCTACAGAAAAAAGTAAATTTAATACTTCTAGATGAAACAAAGAAAGAGAAAGAGAACAAAGCAAATTAATAAGATCAAAAAAAGGTGAAGATCCATCCAGCACATGTTTCCTTACCAACCCAGTTTCTTACTTTCTTTATTGGCCAAGACCCAGTTTCTAACTTTCTAAATCTCCAAGAAAACGGAACAAACACACTTTATGTCGACGAATTAAGAAACCCCAGTTCCTCTTTCAAGCTGATGAGAACAGGGACCAGTCTCTACCAGAAAGAAAAAGCTTCAACGATTTCAAAGAAAGACGTTTGGGGAGCTCAAATTACAGACTATAGCTGTACTTTCAGTTCAAGCACTGCTTAAGGTGAAGAGAAATATTTGTGGAGGTCCTGACATGATATTTACAGCAAAAGACAGGAGGAAGAAGGAGTTGAAAGGTTGTTATGACATTATTGGAAGCAGAGAGTGAAGGGCAGAGAGAGGAAGAAAGAGAGAAGGAGAGAGAAAAAATCACACCGAATTGGGACTGGGGATGGTGTTCTGGATTTGGCTTTTATACAATTTACAGTTTCTATTTTCATATTTTTGTTTAGGGAATGCGAGAAACGGAGGAAGTTAAACTTTCTTGAAAGGGAAATATTTCAAACTTAAAATAATTTTAAAGAATAATATCTCAATATATACGGCTTCTATTGTAGTAAGTGTACGGATTTTTTAATTGCAAATTAAATAGAGCCACGTAATGGGGCACCACTCACGAGGCCTCTGTGATGTAGCCATGCAGGCCCTTGTCTTCACTCGCGGCTTCACGAGAGCTCTCTTTGCTTTCCCCAATTTTTGTATAGGTTTTTTTATCAGTAAATGTAAATGATAAAAATGTCTACCATTTTATTAGGATTACAAAACAGCTCTTATTTGTTTGATATATATACATATTTACCCTTTTTTTTTTGCCAAGAGTTCAATAATTTAACTTAGCCGTACTAAAATCATTTAAAATTACACTAAACAAAAACACTGCACGCTCAACTTATTAAAATATGATCGTGTGAGCTGCTTTATCTAAAAAGCCTTCTATTTTGGCTCTTAGAAACACCTTTTCTTATAAATGCTATTTTGCTCACCGTAAATGATAGTGATAATGAGACGAGTAAAATATTTCTTTTTTTACTGTATTCAATTTATTATTATTATTATTTTAACATGGTATAGTTTTGACAAAAGACGTTGGAGATTGTCTTTTCATGTTAAGTATAGTACATAATAAATGGCTAAAAAATAGCAAAATGGAAATTTAAAAATTAAAATGATCTAAAGTTTTGATAGATATCCTTCATTAGAAAAGAGAAGCCACTTGTTGCCATTTGGGTGGATGCTTCAACTTTTTCATGATATCAAGTTATCAACGTATGTTGACGTTATTTTATACAATATTATCTACGCATTTTTCCTATTTTTTACATGTTTGTGATAAATCATTATTTTTTGGATCTTATTTGTGTGTATTTCTTTTTTAGAAATAATTTAATATGTTTTAACATATTTTTTTCTTTTGATTTAAAATTTTAAGTTTTTTTAAAATGATATATAAGTGCAATTAACTGCACTGCAAAATTTTTGCATTTATAACAAGTGCAGAGTATAATTAACTGTATCTTTAATCTTTAATCTTTAATATAATAAAGTCAAGAAAAAGATTTAGTGTTACAAATATTACTAAATTATAGTTTTTTCAAATAACCCTTGACTAGATAAAAGAGTTAAATTAAATTAACCTAATAAAATTATAAGTAAAAATATAAAATTGAGCCATTAAAAAAATTAAAAAATAAAAACAAAAATACCCTACCACCTCATTAGGTGAAGAAAGTGAGGAGCTATAAAGTTTTTAAATTTTTTAAAAATAATTAACTAAAAAGTTATAATACTAGATAATTAAAAAAATTTATAATTAAAAAATTTTATTTGCAGGTGCGTTAGCTTGCATGCCGATAGTCTAATAATATTAATACAAACAAAAAAGGCTCTTTGAAAATCATTAAAAACAATATATCAGTATTTACTTTAGTAGGTAGAACAACGTAAGTCTATAAGAATAGCAAACTCTTCCTTTTTCTTTATATTTTCAAATCAAATACTATGCAGTTATAATTGAATTGTTTTTTTATTTATAAAAGGTTATTCTTTTTTTTTTTAAAGATAATCCACGTACGTGCCAAAAAGAATATAAAACAAGACTACATTGCCGAAACAAAGGCACAACACAAGAAGTAAAAAGTTGCCAAATTATTGAGTAGTCCTGTAATACTCCTGTTAACTCATCATTTTAAAATCGCTTTAAAGAAAATAGATAATTCTTTAATTTAGTCATTTATTTTCAAAACGATGTCGTTTCATATTTTTAGAATTACTGTTTAGTATTATTATAAAACACAGCAAATCATAAAAAATAACCTCTGAGTTTTCTTGAAAAGGCAATAATGTAAGAGAAGTAAATTTATGGGGTTCGCTGTTTGTATTTGACCTATTTTAATAACTAAGACCATATAACAAAATGACAAGAGTGCTGCAATGCTATCCAAGTTGTTGATATGTTATATTTCACACGTGTCGATGACCTACACTGTTACACAGCATGGTGCATAATTATTATCATATAATTATTTAATTACTTTTTTAGAAAAAATGTAGTTTGGGGCACTATCATATCAATGTGGTCCAGGTCCAACCATGGAAAAATCTCATAGGTAGCCCATCAAGCTGATTTTTCATTGTAATTTATAAATTGATCTCCTAGATATTATTCTTCACATGGGACAGTCACAGGACCACTTTGCAAAATCATGGGATCTCATAGTTAGATGAACTATATGACATATTATATGGTGGTTTAAGAAAGACTTTGGTGATATGTAAGATTTAGGATATCCCAAATCCCAAAATAGAAACCCAACCTTTTGGTGTATATGCCCTAAACAATTCTTCATTTATTTCTCTTTTTTCATATTTAGAGATTAAAAAAAAAAAAAAACTAACAACCACAACTTCTAAGACATTCTAACCGCATTATATCACTTTAATATCTAACCCTAACTCTAAATCTGGTGGTTGTCATGTATCACCATATGGTGGTGTCATAACGATAATCATATTAGTTATTATTATATAAGTCGTGAGAATGTGATGTGTTACTTCACCTATTTTCATGTTATTTTGATATGTAAAAGTAAAATCACAGTTTTTAACTTATTTTAAAATATTATTAAGTTTTATGGCTACCAAATTTATGGAAATGTTTTATTTTTTCAGTTTTCGAACTTATAGAAATGTTAATTTGGGAGAAATTGAAATTATCAATACTTGAAAAAGGTAAATGTGTTGAAATAAAATGATAGGGACATAAATTAAATCGATGCCAAACTATTGAGACTAGAGGTGCATTTGCTATATTACTTTTCTAAATTAGCCTTTCTATTGACTAAACTAATGGACATGTTAATTTGATTTAAGTTGAAAATTGAAGAAGATATATCTTTTTCAAATTTTCAAATGTCATCCTTCAAAGTTTGACAAACCAAAACCCCATTAAAAAAAAAAACCCAAGAAAAAGATATGTGATAAGGTTCAACTCAACCCTTAAAATGTTTTTAAATTGAAAATTTTTATTGGGGGTTTTTGTTTTCTTCTTTAGAGAATAGGGTTTGTCAAACTTTAAAGGATGAGATGTTGGACACTAGTCTAGCATGTACATGGCATTTAATTTGAATCTAGAACCATGTGATCCTTGGAATGATGATTTTGGTACTTCCAAATCAGCTTGCTCGAGTAAATTCTGATCTTTGTCTTCCCTTTAAGATCACTTTCATGATCACATCTCATCAAAGACAGCAACAACAATAGCATGGTGATATAATGAAGACAACAATCAAAGAGAACCTCAAGTTACAAAAAGCCAACATTTCTATATGGCCGACCAGCTAATAGCAACTCCATATATTTACCCACCAAATTTAAGCCACAGAAAAACAGGTCTATTCTCCCATTCCTAGTCCTACTTATAGTCATAATCATAAATTTGTATGGCCACAATTATTTCTAAGTTTACTTACATTTCAACTGGTGTGGTAGATTAATTATTTTACTTTTTTTCTACTTGGTATTTTAATTATATGATAATGTATTATTGTTGCAATCAATAAGATTTAGAATGAGACAGATTATGAAGAAATAGCTCGGAAAAAAAAAAAACAAAAAAAGAAAGTAAGCATATGCTATATCAATTATTTCTAAGTTTACTTACATTTCAACTGGTATGGTAGATTAATTATTTTACTTTTTTTCTACTTGGTATTTTAATTATATGATAATGTTTTATTGTTGCAATCAATAAGATTTAGAATGAGACAGATTATGAAGAAATAGCTTGGAAAACAAAAAACAAAAAAGAAAGTAAGCATATGCTATATAAATTTTACATTTGAAAGCGTAAACTTTGAGAATGATGCTGTGAAGGAAAGTAGAAAATTGCCTTTCTTTTCTTTTGTCCCACTCCTTTTATAACCCCTTCAAAAAGCAAAATCTAAGAGGATGACACGTCAATTATTGGCCAAAACGTTTAGTTAGTGTTATGATGAGTAGCGTTAAACGCAATCGTTTTTACGGCTATTTTCCGCTTCAATGAGTTGTTGTGCATCAGACACTTGTTGGTTATCATTATTGTTCTCCATAATATTATTCTTACATGAATATCAACATCATATTTTAAATCTTTCTGTGTTATCATGTTGAAGGCAAATACTGTAAATTCATATTAGGAAAAAGTTTTTGAAAATTATTTAAACTTTGACTTATGTGCCAATTTAGAGAGAAATTATTAGGCATATTCGATACTGTTAGACGGCATATTTATACTTGTAGTGTATAATATTAATAAAATTTACTCATATTATATCACATAAATTGATTACACTACATGATAGTGTGTCGATTATACATAATAATTTTTCCAATTGAGAATGCATATTATGAATTGTATCAATTTGCCCTTTAGTTAGTGCAATTACATTTTTTGTCCAAAACAAAAATCACGAGTGTAAAATGGTTTGACTTCTATGTTATTGTATTACAAGTAGAATGATAAATTTATGCATAAAAAACTGATCATGTGCGTGACATGCAATCACTTTTAGACAAAATTTACAAACAGAAGTGGCATATTGACATCAAAGATAAAGTTGAGGAGACAGATTAGTACAACTCATAATTCATATTTTGAACTGACATATATGAGGTCGAAATCTAATATTATAGTGGGCAACAACCTTGAACCACCTTGTCAATGAATTGGTGTGTAGTTAATTTGTATGTGCCCATAGTAGGGGTCCCCATAGGTTGTTCAAACCTATTAAGAAATTATTGGTGGTGAAGGACCAGTTCATATCATCTTCACCACCTTTCTTCTTCACACACATTTGCAACTTTTGTCTATGCTCTTTCTTCTTTCACATATCCTCTTCAACCATGCACTAACCATGCATGAATTGTATTAATGGTTGTACTTGTTGTGACATAAAAAATGACTCTAAATGACTGACTAGTATTTCTACACTACTTGCAATTACGTACTATACATTCAACTCCATTTCTAGTTGTTTGGTAAACAATAATAAACTCATTAAAACTTTCTGAAATTTTGGTCCATGACACTTGAATTTGGAACAATCTAACATGAACACTCTAAAATATTGTTACATCAATGAGGACACAAAAGTTTAAGAGTTTGTCTTGGTATCTCTGGCTTGACGAATTTGATGGGGTGTAATGCTTCGTGAGCTGGCAGCAAAGAAATGGTGATTTTTTGAATTGGGCCCAAAACAATGGACATTGTAAGCCAACGACCCAATGGGCCAAGCCCTAAAAATAAAAACTGGATTAGATGCTGTGCTGGTCGTCAGTAGACCGTAGATGGTAAAACGCTTTGTCGTTCTGGGTTGGAGCTTAAACCCCTATCCATTACTATAAAACTATAACATGCATTTTTGCAAAACCCTTAAACCCTAAATCCCCATTTCGGGGACTAGCTTGCACCTCTCCACCACAGAGACCTCCATGAAAACGACGTCACTTTCGACTACCCTTATGCCCGTTAGGCTCTTGCCCCAACTCCGCCTCCTCAACCTTTCTTATCCGGTGACTCGTTTCCCCGCCATGAAATTCGGACCCTCCATTTCGTCCTCTCGGGCCGTACCCATTTTGTCTCGGGTCTTCCCCTTGAGGCTCAGGTACTCAGGGTTAGGATTTCGTCGTTCCCTGCAGACTGATCGGACATTCTCGACTCGGGCCTTCCGTACCTCCAGGACCGGGTCGGGTGAGTTTTCACGTGGGTTTGAGAAAAGGGCGGTTGGTGGGGGCTCCAAGAGCCTGATTGATGACGAGGCTGAACTCAGTGACTGGGTCAGCGATTTGAGGAGCGACTCGTCACGTGGCCGAGTTGGTGGTGAGCAAGAATTGGACGGTCGTAGAAGTAAGGTTAGAGATAGGGGTAGTGATAGAGAGTCGTATCCTGTGAAGAGGAGCAGAAGAGATAGTGGGTCGTCCGAGTTTGGTGAGTCGAAAAGGGGAGGATTTCGGAGCCCAACTCAGTCATTTTCGGGAAATTCACCGATGAGTAAGCGGTTGGGTAACAGATTCGAGGATGATGATGATAAGGAAAAGAGATCATTTCCACCCAGAAACAATCGCGGGAGTTCGATTTCAAATGACAAGTTTGGTGAGTCGAGTAGGCAAAGATTTTCAACTCCAAATCAATCTTTTTCAAAAAACCCACGGGTGTATAAGCCAGTCGGTAACAAATTTCAGAGTGATGATGATAAGGGAGATGAATTGTTTCCGCGCAGAAATAATCGTGAGCATTCGAATACAACTTCAAATTTGAAAGCTAATTCTTTGAGTAGGAACAGAGGTAGGAGAGATTTGGATTCGGGGTATAAACGTAGCCAAGGTGATGAGGGTTTAAGGAACCGCGGAAGAGATTCGAGTAAAGCATTGGGCGTAGTGGATGATTCTGATGAGGAGGAGGACAATGAGTTTGATGTTGGCATTGAGGATTTGCTTAGTGAGGACGAGAGTGATACTGCTGCTTCTGATGATGATGGTTATGCATCATTAAAACAAAAAAGTGCAAATTCTTTGTTTGGTTCGGACAACGAAGTGAGCGAAAAGGTTTTGCCAAGAAGTTCAACTGGAAACTCTGACGACTCTTATCTGAGTGAGACTAGGTATGTTAAAATCCACATTTCTATAACGGGTTTGCTGACAAGTTGCTTGCTTTAACGTGTTTTGAATGTTTGCAGATTTGATCAATGTTCGGTCTCTCCGCTGTCCTTGAAAGGTATCAAGGATGCAGGATATGAAAAGATGACTATTGTACAAGAGGCTACACTTCCTGTAATACTCAAAGGTTTGTTTCTCTACAAAACAATTGACGACCTTTAGGATAAGTGATGCCATCTTGCTTTGAACAATGGATCTTCGAGAGGACTGCTTTAAAACCCCCAATAACCATCAATTCCATTGTTTAATCGCAAGGACCTTAAATAAGATAACTTGTGTTCTCTTAAGTATGTCTGCTTTTTTTTTCTTTTCTTTTTTTTTCCCTTTATATATTCGATTGATTTGCCATTATGAAAGTCTTATTCTAATTACTTATGTTTTCTAGGCAAGGATGTTCTGGCCAAGGCTAAAACAGGGACCGGAAAAACTGTGGCATTCTTGGTATGAAGCCTTATTTATGTCACTCTGTGTGAATGAATGTCCTCATGTTATATTTAAAAAAAAAAGATGAAAGAATTGAGTGGATTTCCATGCTCCTTTTAATTTATTTAAGGTTTATGAAGCCTTATTTATGTCACTCTGTGTGAATGAATGTCCTCATTTTATATTTAAAAAAAAAAGATGAAAGAATTGTGTGGATTTCCATGCTCCTTTTAATTTATTTAAGGTGCTGCATTTGTGTTATCAATATATGTAGTTGCAGAGGATTTTTCATCATACTTGATGTTGATGTTTTCAATTTCAGCTTCCATCAATTGAAGTTGTTGTAAAATCACCTCCTCTTAGCCGTGATCAGAAGCGAACCCCAATTCTTGTACTTGTAATATGCCCAACTCGAGAGCTGGCAAGTCAAGCTGCTGCAGAAGCAAATAAATTGTTGAAGTATCATCCTTCTATTGGTGTTCAAGTTGTGATAGGAGGTACAAGACTTGCTCTAGAACAGAAACGCTTGCAAGCAAACCCATGCCAGGCAAGATTTTTATCATTTCTGGAGGACTTTGTCATTTTCTATACTGTCTTGTTTTATTCACTTCATTAGCCAAACATTTGACATTGACAAAGCACTGGAATGTCATAATGACAAAGATGAAAATCCATGTCATCGTAATTAAATGGACATTTATATGCTATGTGACACATTTAAAACTTACAGATTCTTGTCGCTACACCTGGAAGGCTCAAAGATCACATTGAGAATACTTCAGGTTTTGCAACTAAGCTGATGGGTGTCAAAGTCCTTGTACTTGATGAAGCTGATCATTTACTGGATATGGGATTTCGTAAAGATATTGAAAGGATTATATCAGCTGTACCAAAACAACGGCAGACACTGTTGTTTTCTGCCACAGTTCCAGAAGAGGTTTCTTTCACTACTTAATTTTTTGGTAATGTGTTTTTTTGGAATTAAAAAAAAATATACATGTATGTACATTATGTATGAACAGTAGGTCTTTTCTGGTTATAGGTCCGTCAAATCTGTCACATTGCTTTGAAAAGAGATCATGAATATATCAACACAGTTCAAGAAGGCAGTGAAGAGACGCATACCCAGGTAGTCTCTTTTATGATATGTATATATATGTGTGTGTGTGTGTGTGTGTGTATTTTATTATGAAAATTTAATCATTAATATGTATTGTTGGTATTTCTAATCTAAACTTATGGATGTTTCAGGTCACACAGTCGCATTTGGTTGCTCCATTGGACAAGCATTTTTCCATAGTATATACTCTTCTTAAAGATCATATTGCAGATGATGTCGACTATAAGGTATGTACTGTATTATCAAAAAAGCCCAAGCTCTTAGACTTAATGCACCAGAAGTTTTGGTTGGTGTTTGCATTGGTATTGATTCAATAAAGTCATGGATTTTATGTTGGAGAGGTATTGATGTCAACAGTTACTGTTGACTGCCATTTAGGAATCTTGTCTAAAATATATGATCTTCAATTTTGCATAGGTTCTTGTATTCTGCACTACTGCTATGGTCACAAGACTGGTGGCAGACCTTCTTGGTGAGCTGAACTTGAATGTCAGAGAGATCCATTCTAGAAAGCCACAGAGCTATAGAACCAGGGTTTCTGATGAATTCCGGAAATCAAAGGCTCTTATACTTGTAACTTCTGATGTATCTGCACGCGGTGTTGATTATCCAGATGTTACCTTAGTCATACAGGTAATAGTGTCAATTTTAGCTTATGCAAACCTGAATTCATTTTCATTCACCATTGTTTTTTGTATGCAATATTACGAATAATAATGCTTTATTCACTACATTTTTATATCACCTTACGTCTTATCACTTTACTGGATATGGTTCTTATTTTTCTTTTTGGGTTTTTATTTTCATTTTTTAGTGTCCATGTATGAATTCCATATAAGTTATCACATGAGGTAGTAAGAAATTGTGGTATAAAGATGTGTAAAGTATAGCATTACTGCTTTTGCAACTTCACTGTCATAGCTGCTAAGCATAGCATTACTGCTTTTGCAACTCCCTCTTTTTGTTGCAATCACAGGTGGGTGTGCCAGCTGATAGACAACAGTATATACATCGACTTGGTAGAACCGGTCGTAAAGGCAAAGAAGGGAAAGGAATATTGTTGCTGGCTCCTTGGGAGGAGTTCTTCTTATCCAACATTAAGGATTTGCCAACAACCAAGGCTCCTTTACCTTCAGTTGATCCAGATACGAAGAAAAAGGTAGGTTTCTCTCCCTCTCTCTTCAGGTCTCTCTCTTTCCATTTTCCTTGAAGCATGTGGTTGTAATTTGTAACAAAATGCTGGCATATATCTAACAGGTGGAACGAGCACTATCCCAAGTGGTGATGAAGAACAAAGAAGCAGCGTACCAAGCGTGGCTTGGGTACTACAATTCAAATAAGAATATCGGCCGCGATAAGCATAGGCTCGTGGAGCTAGCTAATGAGTTTAGCCGAAGCATGGGGCTGGACAGCCCTCCAGCCATTCCCAAGATGGTTCTTGGCAAGATGGGGCTTAAGAATGTCCCTGGGTTGCGCTCCAAATAGCTTAGCAACTTAGGCAGTTAATCTAATCGTCTCAATTACTATTTTTTGTTGAGAACGAGAAGCTATCATATTTGAAACGTATTGGGAACTGGCCATGTTTTATCAAATACAAGAGATTTTGACAGTCTTAAATTCTGAGTACCTAACAGTATACCCTTTTTTTGATTGGCCACGAGTACAAGATTAGTACTCAAATCTGAGTACCTAAACATTAATCCTTTAAACAGTAATGGAGCCCGCCTGTACAGATGAATCTCATCTATGTTAGAGAGTGGTATAAATGCGGTACCCTTGCATTACTCTATACAAATTTATAGTTAAAAGTTGATCCATGCTGGCCAAAAGAAAGTTGATCCATGCTATCCATTGGTAAAACATAAAGTTAACAAAAATTTAGTGTTATACTACTACTAGAAAATTTTGTTATAACAAAGTGAATAAATAGTAGTCTTGAGCTTAGTGAAATCAAATCTCATTTTGTAAACTACAACTCTTGTGGATAGAGGTGGACATGTTATGGTATGGAACGGTATAAACCTCATACCTATCTCATATCAGCAATTTTTAAATGGAATGGTATAGTATGATATGGTAAATATTTTAAAAAATGGATCCATATCATACCGATGTTCTACGGATTCGATATAAAACTGTATGGTATGACATGATGTCAATCTTTTAAACTGTTTTTTATTTTTTTTGCCAAAACCAAAACATTCAACATATTTTTTCAATCAAAACAACATTTAACCATCTGTTTTTTTTAGCCAAAAACCCAAAACAAAATTTTACATTTAAAATAGAAGTTCATATATAATTCTAATTCAAACTTAATAAATAGAATGCCTAAATTCTAGTAAATTCATAATAGTTTGCACAAAACACAAAAATAGAATGCCCAAATGGTTTCGTTTGGGATTTGGGACTCTGGAGTTAATGGTTTAGGGTATTTTGGGGTTTGGTTTGGGGTTTGGGACTTTGGAGTTCAAGATTTAGGGTATTTTTGGGGTTTGGTTTGGGGTTTGGACTTTGGAGTTTAAGGTTTACGGTATCTTAAGGTTTGAATTCAAGTTTGGACTTTGGGGTTTGGAGTTTTTTATTTTTATTACATATGTTTTAATTAGTATAGGGTATGAGATATTATAGTATATGTTTTATTCTATATCTTAATTTCCTAAACCTTAAGGTATAGGGTATGGGGTATAATATATACCATTTATTAATATTATACCATATCATAATATTAGGATTGATATAAATTAACTATGAATTATAGTATACTATATAGTATATAATATATATCAACTTGCCATACTATAATACAGTTAATACTATGATATATAATATATATCAACTTGTCATACTATAATACAGTTAATACTATGAATTATAGTATTAGCCAATTAGGGTATAGTGTTTAGCATTAGAGTTTTGGGTTTAAATATTTTAGGATATATAATATTATGATATGATATAAAATTATAAATTATTAATTAACTATGAATTATAATATATACCAAGTTACCATACTATATTTTTATTTAGTTTTTATATAGAAATGTTAATTAAAATATTTAAATTTAAATTTAATTAATGTTCGGTATGGTATGGTATTGGTCGGTATTAAAAAAGTGAAACCATTCCCATACCATTTAAGAACGGTACGGTATGGTTTAGGTATAATATAAAGATCAGTATTATTTTTCGGTATAAAACTTGACACAGAATAATATAGAATCGGTATCGAATGATATTGCGGAATGAGATGCCTACCCCTACTTGTTCATTTGAATTTTGACAGAACTCTCTTTCGAACTCAGTTTCATTCTAACAAAATGTTGATAATAAAATGTTGAAATAAGGCTTCTGTCCCCATTGTACCAAAAAAAAATGTTGAAATAAAATTTCATGGAACAAACATGCTTTTTTAAGTCTTAGATTTTGACGGCATACTAAAATATAGATATATGAAATGTCAGATCTATTTGTATATCACACAGTCTCCAAATTATAAACGAATTCATGTTTTTTTCTTTATCTAAAGGACAATGGATTTGAAATTAAAACATTTCCAATATTGAGAAGAAATACCACTAAATTAATATCAAGTTGCTACAAAGGCACTCATGTTAGCACTATAAAATGGTTCGATATTTCTCCTGAAGCTTGGATGAAAAGCCCTACCCAAGGAGATTGAAAGGGGAACAGAAAACAATAGTGTTCGATCTCTAACCCTAGGGCATTCGGATGCCTGAAGGACCTGTGAGTTATGCCCTTGGGTAAGGGCCAAGTCCAATGCAATCTTCCAAAATAAAGATGTCCCAACTTGATATTGTTATTTCTGATTGCATATGCATTTGAGCTCTTACAAATTTGCAAGCTTGGCCATCATGGTGGATGTATTTCTGAGTTATACACAGAAAAAAGGGCGCAACCATCATATTAGAAATACCAACTACTATCATAACTTTTTAGATCCTGGTTGATATGTCAATACTCCATTTATTTATATATAAACCTATTTATTAAAAACAAATAAGAAAATGTCATACAAAATGCCACATCGGTTGGTATCAAAAAATTGGAATAAGAGTTTGTTTTAGTTCTTAAGGTTCTCTTTGTTCAGTCCACAACAGTAAAAAAAAAAAAAACCAAAAAAGGAGATTTCATTCTTGTAATTATATTTCAAAGGGAAAAGCAGATTGATGCCTAAAGGTAAAAAGCCTTCCAAAGGGAGGTTTCGTATTGCAGAAGAGTAGTTTCACTCTTTGGGAGTATATCAAAACTTGCTGAAGAAGTTGGCTAAAGTTGACGTCTGAAAAGTTATGTTCTCCACCAATTTAGTCTTCAATCTTCATTACTAGTCAGGAGGGTTTTGCTTGATGCGTACAGCAAGACATAATTATATACTTACAAGAAAATATGCTTCTTTACATTTTCGAATAAACATAATTTGAATTTCTCTTTTGAAAAATATTGGAAAAATAAATAAATTCAAATGACTAAGTGATTTTTCAATGTAACCGAACCCTACAAAAATACATGTATCATCCAACAATATATTTATACGCTAAATTAATTACACTACGTAATAGTATATCAATTACACAGAAAAAATTCTCTGAAATGACCTATTTCAAAAAAAAAAGTAATATAAAAGATAGACAAAGTCAACCGTTTAATCTATGGTGCTGTAATTGCTACACTGTTAAATATCTTAAACAAGAGTACATAAAACAGAACTGGTACACAGATTCTGAATGGAAAACCCTAATACATGGTGTGTGAGAGATTCCTCTGATAGGACAATTTTTTTGACACAGTAAAATCCTAAATTCTGAACCTAAAGAGAGTTTTCTAATTCAGTAGAGTTACAAGGTGCCTAACACTATATGGAATTTTAGGTCCCCGAGTCCTGCCTTCCCCTTCGCCAACACCATCACCTTCATCCCCATTTATCACCAATCATTCTTGAAAATAGAGCAAGTAAACTACGTTCTAGTGTACATAAAAGCTCCAAGCAGGCATGATGGGATAAGGAAGATATAAATAAATCATGGAATGAAATAGTCAAATTCTTCCTTTTTAAGAAGGGGGTGAGAACAAGAACGCTTGGTAATGAGAGGGTTTCTCATTGTAGTTTCCTCCATCATCATTCCCTTCCTGATCTGGAAAAGCTAGAGGTGGAAAATCCTCATCTTTCATCTGATAATTTTCTCTGGGCCACTGATCTGGGAAAATAATCAAACTCCCCTGTTAAGAAAATTGACAGCATCACAAAACAATCCCAGGGAAGAGGTTGCAAGTAACAAAAAATTAAAAAACAGTATAAAATCTCCAGAAGAGGTTGCCCATGAGACACTGCCGTGGTATCCAGGACACCGTCCCCACAATTAAGAAAAAACCAAGACCAATTACCTTTGGATGTGGGGTGAAGAGGGTTGATCGGGTGAAGACCGTTGCGCAGAGCCACCATGAAACCTTTGTTCCTCAAATGCCCCACTCATCCGGCTCCCCTCATTGAGCTGTGAAGCTTCATTCAAACCAGAGAAACCCACCGGTCCAAGTGAACCAAACTCAAGCTGTTCAGCAGGTGATCCATAGCCAGCATTATGATCATAAGGATACAGCATGACAACAGATGGAATGGTAGGACCATTTGATGACATCCCACTCGGGTTCATGGCTGGTAGTGGATACATGCCATATGCAACATTGGTGGAACCACTCTGTGTAGTGTTTGAGCGGATAGGACCATTTTGAGATTGATATGAAGGGAATGATTCCTGTCTATGAGAGCTCCATGGCCTTTCAGCTCGGTTCTCACTAGCTGCCAAACGATCTACTCTTGAATTTTGCTTATCAGCTTGGCTGCGACTGTGGTTGCGCCCAGAAGCTCGTGACTTTGAATTGGCATTCCAGTTCCCTTCTCTATCACCATGGTGGTCATTCCTATCATAGTTGTAACTCCCCCTTCTTGTACTTGTAGTATGCCGGTCTCGTACAGAAACCTTCTGAAGTAATTAAAAAGGGCAAAAGAAAAGAAAAAAAGAGATAAATAGAACTGCGACAAGGACCCAAGTTATCACTCCTAAAGCTATAGTGCAGTGTGTTTTTTGGTAACCCCACCCCCTAAATTAAGAGAAGCTTTCTACATCATGGTTAACCCATGCCTAACTATTCAGAAACCAGACTCGTAAATAGTCAAGATTGTTAGGACAAACATGCTTGTTAAACAAAGAAAAGCGCTCCTGCATTTGAATCAACACAACCCCCCAACCCAAAGGACAAAAAGAAAAAACAAGAAGCCAAAAGAAAGGTTCCAATATAAGCAGCCGAGAAGGAACATGTTTAATATTATCTTACAGGATTTGGCAGGTAGGTCCCAGTCCCACTCCGATATCTTGGAATCTCATCCACATAACGTTGATAAACACCAGCAGGTCTGTTAGAAACTGACTGAAGAGGAGCAACGGGAACCAGTCGAGGCCCATAACTCATAAGCTGAGTGACGAGATTCATGTTCGCTGAAACAGGTCTCCCAGGACCATCCCAAGGAAATCTTCCTTGTAAGTATACAGGGGGCACCATAACTGGTGAATAAGGCAAAGGTGAAGAATGCCGAGAATTTTGGCAAAACCTTCCATATTGCAAATTCTGCCAATGGCTAGCAAAGTCGCTGTTGAGAATGTCAGGCTTATGCTCTTGTGGCTCAATAAGAGTAGCCCTTCCCATAGTGTTAGAAGTACTTAATACCTCAGGCTGATCAATTCCCTCAGATGAATCAAAATTCTGACCAGAATCACTATTATCTTGTCCCTCTTCCCTAGTGAATTGGCTTGTTGATACATCTGAAGTTCCTGTATCTGTTGGGAAATTGTAATAAGGAAGCATTGTAACAAACGGAACTGGAGGCCCCGTAGGATAAAATGCGAAGGGAACCATCCCAGAATCATTTGTAGCTCTCTGTCGTGAGCCAGGACCTAAGAGCACTGGAGCAAAAGGTATCAACGAATCTGATCCACTCGTCTGAGATTGTTCAAAACCAGGTATTTGATGGCTTGCAGCATGCAAGGAAGTAACAGGGTGAGGTCCTGTGCTTCTTTCTACCATTTCAGCCCCTAGAGTTGTATCCCTGTTGTCATCATCGGCTTGAGTAGAGGAATGTTCAGACACACTCTTACCTTTCCCATATGCAGCAGATGGAACTGCTGAAAGGCCAGTTTTCCTACCCCGTTTTTCCCTTGTTGACTTTGAAACCTTTGCTGATGATCCTTCCCAAGAACTCTCAGAAGAGGTCTTACTTCTCACTGAACTAGTATAAGCAGACAAGGACCTAGAACTCACTCGGTCATCAAAGTAGACCTCATTTCCTCTGTTATCTTGATACTGAGAATTATCCGTGTGATCTTCCCCCATTGAATCTCGGTTTTCTTTGATAGACTTTTGTTGAACCCGCAAAGGACTTCCAGAGGCACCTCCCTGAGATGAAGGATGAAAGCTATAACCAGATGAGGTTGACTGTTGCTTATCATCTGCCTGAAGCATTTCAAAACTTCCATTATCAAGATCAAACCCACCAGTAGAGCCCCTCTCCTGCTGATGCCAGAAATCATGATCAGATTCGCCTGAGTTCATTTCCACAGATCCAAAATTTTCATTACCACGTTCTAATGAATCTTCAGGATTTGAGGTCAACCCCATGCCAGGGAAATAATGGGTTAACGGTGATGGAAAACCACCTTGAGGCAATTGCATGTTTGTGCCCCAAGGAGTCTCAATCAAGGGAAAATTTGTGGGAACCATTCCACCCATATTTCTCTGACCATATCCCATTGAAGCAAGAATGGAATGTGGGATTGGAAGAGGTAGGTGACTGGAAGCCAAATTCAATGGAAGATGAACCTGTCCATTAAAGCTGTGAGCTGTAGAAGATGCCATCATATTAACAAGATCTTGCTCCTCTTGGTGCATCCCTTGTGCCCCCGAAACAGAAGCAAAATCATCAGCAATGGCACTCAAGCCTGACTCATCATGGTAGTTATTTGAACCACAGTTTGAGTCAACTGCGGCATCAAGGCTTTGACGGGATGAGATTTGTCTAGCAGAAGAAGGATCATCTGCTGAGGATCTAACTCTGTGGCTTGCCAAAGTATCAGATTCCAGATTCTTTCTCCTGATATTATCCAACCTTGTCGAATAAGTTTGACTTTTCCCACTCTCCGGAGCTCTGTTGCGCCTACCTTGAGAAGAGACTTCACCATATGTATCAGTAAGCTCGGGACTAGAACGTGTCCTCGCAAAAAGAAACCTCCCATGGAGGTCATTCACCAAGTTATCAGGTTTAGCACTTCTCTGACCTTTATCAATGTGTGCACCCAGGCTCGAATTGGTTTCCTTTCTAATCTGATCAGAGGCTCTAGAAATGCTTGTGTTCCCATGTCTCTTTTGGCTTTGAGGGTGAATAACTGTAGACACATCACTATTCCCGGATGAGCTTTCTAAAGGATAACTACCATGCTGAGAGGGAACACTATGTGAACCATGTGTTCCCTCACCTTGAGTATCACGACCAGAGGAACTTTCACTTTTTTGGCTGCTTGAGTTGTTCCTGAGATTCTCAGACCCATGTATGTGGTCTGGGTTCGAAAGTCTCAAGCGCCTCAGATCATTTCGTGGTGCATCAGGTCGATGACCACTCCCATGTCTATCCCAAGTGTTCAGAAAAAATTGATTTACTTCAAAAAATAGATCCTCTTTGGCACAATCAAGCAACCTGGCCAGCCTTTTAGCCCCAAATGCAAATGCACTGCGTATCCTAAAGAAGTTACCTGGAAAATATATTCACAATAAAATAATATCAAGAGCCCATAATGCAAACCGATAGACAACAAAGCAGCACCATTACACCTTACAAACACCATTAGAAACACTGACAAATAACAAATGACATTTACACCTATACACAGCAAACGAATCTTTGGGTGTCCCATGAAATAATCCAGTTCTCTTGAAATAAGAGTTTGTGTAACAGTGATCCAAAAGCATATAATTTTGGAACTACATACCTTTACTAACACTACGTCCAAGGTTGTTGTTGATTCGCAAAGGATCAATAACATTAAAATGTTTGGAAACAAAAGGTTGGCCCTGATTTTCTGGACTGCCTGGGAAAACAGCGTACACTGAGCTACAGGCATCAAGAAACAATTTGCTCAGTAGTAACTCTCCACCATCTTTTCTAGGAGGTTCAGCTGCGACATAAAGAATATCAAATTAAACTGGAAATTGGCAACAATTGACAAAATTGGGGAATTGATGGTAAAAAATTAACATAGAAAGGCATATTATCAATACCAGTTACATCTGGAAGTGAACTAATGGGTACAGGACCCCATAGGCTAACACAAAAATTGTCCCAGTCAAACTTACTAAAGAACTCTAGAAAACGATAAAGGACCTGCACAAGCAAAGAAAACCATTCAGATGGATCCACAAAAGAATTAATACTAAAAAAATACGCCAAGGTAACCGTAGCCACCTCAAGTGGTCCAGCAAAGGAATTGTTGAAAACATGAAATATGTATAAAACCAAAGTTTCCAACGCATAAGTTGAGATAAGTCCATGGTGAGCACCAAGTATTCGGCTCTCATAATAGCACCAGGCCTTTATGAGTATAATACTACGCTTGAACAAATGGTTTTGGTTTATTAAATGATCGACCTGCAGAAGCAAACAATACAATTAGTCAAGGCACAAAATATAAACAAGGTTTTCAAGTGCACCATTCACCTCTTCAAGGAAACAAAGGGTGCACAAGCCCCCAAGCTGATTGAATGATATGTCTACTACAATGTTTTCCACAAGACACTTGATTATCTTCACCTGTAGATATATAAAGAGAAGTATTAATGCTAAATCTAGTATCAACAAAACAAATTCAAGATATATTAAAGAACCAAATATAGTAAGAACAATGAACAGACATGAACAAAAAATATTGCCACAATAGAATCTCCAACAAATATAAAAAATTTACTAAGAGAAACCTACTTCTGCCTGAATGTACTGAACCTCTTTCACACGAAATTCAGCATTCTCATTCTTCTCCTCATTCTCCAACATATCACGAACTTGATGGGCCCATGTGTCCTTCAAATTTTGACTCTTACTGAAGGCGGTTAGGTCAATATCACCGTCAGGCAGATAAGTCTTAAGGGGTACAGACCCAAAAGTGAACACCTGCTCATAATTATAAACATTTGAGCCATAGTAGAAATAAATGGAATAATTAATATGAAACACAATAAATATGCACCTATGCAACAAGTTGACAAACAATTAGTCATCGCATAACCATGAGCCTTGGTCCAACTTAACCACCATGAAGACATGCTGAACTAAACCAACCATAGAACCCAATATATGCCATTTCCCCAAAAAAGCCTCCAAGTTTCTAAATTCCACTTGATAAAAGGTTATATATACCTGTCTGGCCAAATATATTTCTTGAGTCCCCTCTTAGTTCTCATTACTTCATTAGCTCAAACCAACATTCTGATTCTAGAACCTCCAACTTCCAAAAAGTACTCATCACACCATTTATGCATCACAATGAAAATATTTCTCAATTATCTATGCTATCCTATATAAAAACAATGCTAGCTTAAGTTTTCTTACATGTATTCTTAAAGAATGACACCATTATAATGCATTTTTCTACCATATAGAAACATTAAAGCACGATGTTTATACGAATGTCCCACCTGGCAGGGGAAGCATTTCATGATGAGCCGCTGCACATAATCGGCCACAGCATTCCTGCGCTCTTCGGAGGGTGGATTGGGCTGAATGCAGGCAATAAGCTCTGCAGTTCGCTCCTCTGCCTTCAACCATCGCTCTGAGTCGAGCACTCGCATCACCGAAGCAGCTTCATTGGGCAATAGGCCATTCGGCAATAGCCCACTTGGTGGCTGTGCCCACCCCTCATGTTCGCCCATGCAAGCCTAAGCTTTCCCTTCACTTCCACGCCAAACAATAACTCTTCCTTGCCCACCGAAAATCCCAAAAGCAGTACAACAACAACAAAGCCGAGCCTTTCCCAATCCCAAAGCCAAAAACAATGGCAACAAGTAAAACGAAAAAACACAGAGAAGTTGTTGCTCAATGTAAACCCTTTCCGATAGAAACAAAGGAAACCTTCCGTTTCAAACCGAAAAATCCCAGATAGGATTTTTCTGTTTTTTCCTTTTAAAGCTACAGAATGTAATCTGCCGCAAATACTACCAGATTTTTGGGTATTTAAGGAAACAAAGGATCACAAAAATAGAATCCTACCCAGTAGTTAAAAAAAAAAAAAAAACAAAACAAACCCAGATTTTACAATAGAGATTAAAAAAAAATCGATTCACAATCTGAACAGGGACGAAACCCTAGGCGGCGGAAACTACAGTGGTGGATTGGGAGATTGGTGAAATAGAGAAGGATGGGATTATCTGAGAACCCTAAAGGAAACAGAGCAATCCCAATAGTGATGAAGTGTCGGCGAATCGGATAATGGGGGAAGTACAGGCGTGGTGAGGAGGAAGAAGAAGAAGAGGGAGCAGAGAAGAAATGTAGGGCATTAGATTGAATGAGACTTTCTGAATGTTTGATGATCAAAATTAGGTTTCTTTTTTGCTTTTTTTTTTGGTAAAGAAGGAAAGAAATGAGAATTTGGATGGGAGGAGGAGGTTGTCAGGTTGGGATGTGCATTTGTGAGAGGGGTTTTTCAAATAAAATTTATTGGCGAAGAGAGATTGGGGAAAAGAAAGAGCATAAAAATAAAAAATACAAAATACAAAACAAAAACAAAAACAATATTTGGGAAATTAATATTATTATTATTTGATGGGTTATTCGATGAGCTGGGCCAGTGAGCCTGGGATTTGTTGGTTTTAATTAGACTCTGGCCTCAAAATTAAAGGAGAGCTCTATATTCACCCAAAATTTCATCACTACATCTAGTACGGAAAACAATTCCAAAACCTTTCTAATTTTACCACATGTATTTTTCTATTTGTTTAAATTTTAAAAATTTAAGTAGCCAAATAAAAAAAATAAAAAAATATGAGTTATAAATTTATAATCGAGCCAGTGGAAGTCGAACCTTCATTTCGAATGGTGAAGTGGAGACTAGCAACCCTGACTCTGGAATGAAGGCTAGCACAGCCTCTACCTTCCAGTATTACACTCACTTGTCTATTATTTCATAAAAATTAAAATTTGTGAAATGGAAAGTCATGGCCAACCCTAGAAACCGGACCTCCATTTCAAAAACAATCCTATCAAGAAATGGAGATGATCTCCGACTCAAATCAACAAATAGATAATACAATCTCTACCTCAAATAAATGATATATAGCATATATTACCTCTATTTCCATGAAGGTTAATGATCCTTTATAACCTCCATTTGGCATAGAGATTCTATCGGTTTTCATTTAGATATTGAAGCAATGACGATGATACTTGATGACATCCCTTAAATGTTTAAGAAAAAAAATTGGTTTTATGTACATATTAGATGGTCATCTAAAGAAATTTCACTTCCTTATTTGTTATAAACAGAGCCAGCCCTGAAGGAGTGCACAGAGTGCGACGGCCTAGGGCCCACGTTTAAAGAGGCCCTAGGGCCGATCCTGACTTTTGGAAGGCCTAGGAGCGAAAATTTAAATTGAGCCCTTAAATTTAATTGTACAAAAAAACAAATTTGCAAAACAATTGATAATTGAGAATTTGAAATCAATATTTCATTAACAAAATTTAGAATCAACAACACCTGAATATCTTATATCCAGCTCCTTCAATTGAAAATCTAATTCCTTAATTTCCTTTGTTAGACTGTGACTAAAATTTCCAAAAAAGCATTTTTCCTCAAGCAGATAAAGGTATTTCTCTTAGCTCTTGCCTTTACGCCTTCTGCCATTTCTTAATCACTTAATCCATTAATCCTCTACCTTTAGGCTCTTCTGAATGCTAAAAGTTTATTTTCTCTAAAGAATAGAGTATGAACCCCAATCCCAATTCCCAAAAACCAACTAACCAAGTCTTTACTCTTTTAGGCCTCTTTCTTGATTATTTTAAACATTTTAATTTTTTTAATTTTTTGGGCCTCCGTTGGGCCTTAAAATAGGTTAATAAAGCTATCAATATAGATGGTTCTTTATTTATTTTTTTTACAGCATAATTATTTTTTCGTATATAAACAAATAAATATATATAATATCAATTTTGTGGGCCCCTTTAAATGTGGGCCCTAGGCCGTCACACTCTGTGCATTCCTGTAGGTCGGCGCTAAGGGGCCCACAAAATTTATATTTTGTATATATATATATATATTTATATACAAAAAAATAATTATGCTGTAAAAAAATAAATAAAGAACCATCTATATTGATAGCTTTATTGACCTATTTTAAGGCCTAATGGATGCCCAAAAAATAAAAAATAATAAAAAGTTTAGAATAATCAAGAAAGAGGCCTAAAAGAATAAAGGCTTGGTTATTTAGTTTTTGGGAATTGGGATTGGGGATCTAACTCTATTTTTTAGAGAAAATAAACTTTTGGCATTCAAAAGAGCCTAGAGGTAGAGGATTAATGGATTAACTGATTAAGAAATGACAGAAGGCGTAAAGACAAGAGCTAAGAGAAATACCTTTATTTGCTTGAGGAAAAAGGCTTTTTTGGAAATTTTAGTCACAGTCTAACAAAGGAAATTAAGGAATTAGATTTTCAATTGAAGGAGTTGAATATAAGATATTCAGGTGTTGTTGATTCTAATTTTTGTTAATGAAATATTGATTTCAAATTCTCAATTATCAATTATTTTGCAAATTTTTTTTTTTTTGTACAATTAAATTTAAGGGCTCAATTTAAATTTTCGCTCCTAAACCTTCCAAAAGTCAGGATCGGCCCTGGTTATAAAAACTTCCTTATCAATCAGTTATCTCATATAAAAGCTTCCTTATGTATTATAAAAAATACCTTATATGTTAAAAACTTTCTATATATGTCTAAAATCATGGATTTGTTGCTTTTCGAATTTTCAAGAAATTAACTTGGTATTGGCATGTATGGAAGATGTATCTGAAGTCTCAACAACCTTCCTTATAGAAAATTAGGACAATTACACTTTTAGGTAGTGAGATTAGAAAAAGAGTGATGTTATTTCATATGTTATCATCCCTTTCTAAATTTTGAAATATATTAATCTTCTTTTTTCGACCCACTATTTCCATAATATTCTTAAATTATATAATTATTTCCAATTTAAAAAGTGATGTTTTTCTCACTCTCTATCAAATGTTAAAATATATTAATCCACATTTTTAACCCTAATATTTCAATAAAATTTATAAATTATAGTTATTTCCAAATAAAAAACGATTAATTTTGAATAATGACTACCAATAATTTGTAATAATGACAATTATGCTCACCGGCATTTCAAACTAACAAATGTGTTGCTTAATTACATAAATTCAACGTATACATGTTGACAAACTAACAACATATGAAAATGATCACTGTTAAAGGGACCTCTCGCCCATTTAATAAGATGTGAATGATAGCATCATGGTTTTGGAAGTCAAGTTTTGGTTGAATATTTAGTATATATAGGGGATTTTTTTTATGTTTTTCGAAGAAAAAGGCATGCTTTAGCCATTGAAGGTGGGCTATATACGTTCGCGCATGACCTTTGGCTTTTGGTTGAATATTTAGTATATATAGGGGATTTTTTTTTATGTTTTTCGAAGAAAAAGGCATGCTTTAGCCATTGTAGGTGGGCTATATACGTTCGCGCATGACCTTTGGCTGTCTTGTAAACCCATTCGCATGCATATATATATATATATATATATGTATACTATAATTCTTTGTTTTAATGTAACTAAATTAATGGTATATAACTTTATTGATGTATTAATTGTTTGTTTGATATATACACATTGTTTATGTTCTATGTTCTACAATTATTATTTTATTTCATTTTCTTATTTAATATTGAACCCCATTTTTATAAAATCTTGGTCCTTAGGTCCTTACACTTTATGGATTATACCATTTAATATGGAAAATCTAAGTTATTGGACATAGATTTCTAAAAGATTTTTTTTAATGCTGAAAACAATTTGATAGTTTAAAAAATATTTTATTGGGATCATTCAGAAATAATACTTAATGGTCACATTTTTTGTTTGGTCCCCAGTGAGAATTCATGGTTCCATAACTGGATGGAGGCCATGGGTTTCTCGATTTTGTAAATTTTCTATTTTATACCTTTATAAAATTGTTTTTTATGAAATTAAAAAAAAAGTTAATTTGAAAACGCGATTGCAAAATTTGAAAGTCTTAACAAATGTTTATTCTCAAAAAATAAATAAATATTTGAATGCAGGTGTAATATTCAAATTATAATGTAAGTAGCAGGTCCCACTTTTGAAATGGCAACTTTCGGAATTAATCTGATTTAATATTTTAGGGTAAGAATTATTTTTAAAAATTTGAAGTCCTAAATTTTATGGTTTTAAAGTTTACTTTTGAACTCTTACTAATAACTAAACTTATCTAAAATGTTAGAATGTCAAATAGGTACATTTTTGTACAAATAAAACCCATGTTTTAATTTATTCCGGGAAACGTGTTTCACTGAGTGCTCGATAGGTTTCTGGGTGCACACCATTACCAAGTCAAAGAAATGCCCAAAAGCCAGATGGCAAGCTTATTTTCGAGTGGACCCAAGAGCTCTGCGTCTGATGGCAGAACAAGCAACAGCAACTATATGAAGACTGAGACTGAGTTCTCCAAAGACGCCAGAGCAGTTCACGAGAGAGTTCTTAAGCAGACAGAGGAGGCTTTGAAGGGGAAGAGCAAAAGCACTGGATTCCGAAAGTTGTATAAAGGGATCCATGGATATACTGTTTACAAGGCTGGGTTCTGAAAAGGGTTAACAGAGATGATGAAGATGATGATGATACATTGATAATGATGATGGCAACCTTTTGTGGATCCTGTTGTAATCAAGTGCAGCCACTACTTCTGTGAGCATTGTGCACTAAAGGTGACACCTCTTTCTTAATATATATAAGCTGTTCATCCACACTCTTGTAGTTGCAGTAACTTTATGACATTCTATTATTGTTTTAGATTTATGAGCTGAGTTAGAATCTCTCTCTTTTCATGCCGTGTTTCTTTCAGGTGATTTCTACCTTACCTGCTTTTCGTTCACAGTATCATTCAAGAACAAGAAGTGCTTTGTGTGTGTTGACATATCCAATACAGCTCATGAGATACGCAAAAAGATGGCTGCAGAAGGTAAATAACAGCTACAACATTTACTTATTGATCTCCTTGCTTTGAAGTCGTGTGGGCAGGAACAAGAAGTGCAATTTTGACTGTATATTACTGTTCTTTGTTGATGGAAGTATTTTTCAGATTTCTTTCAATGGTGGAAGTGCCTTAAATCAGGGCTTCTGCTTATTCTACTCCCTGGTTAGGATACAAACTAATGATAAAGAAAAAGAGTACAGAGGAAAGTACTTTGCAGTGAAATTATAATGGCTTTAGTTACCTAGCTTACTGTTTCTTAGTTACACTTGGTTGGAGAATCATTCTGTTTGGTGTTAGCTGGGAAGCCAGAAATTGGCTCCAGAACCAACCAAAAGATTGCATCACCAAAGATTATACACAACGTTGCAACAGGTAATTGTTCATTCTGGTACGATATGGTAGTTGTATTTAAGCCCTTGTGCTAGGAGAGAGAAAGAGGGAGGAGGCAGAGAGTTGTATTGAAAATTTACATTTTATTCAGTATTGGTCAATGATGGTAACATAGATACAGAGATGGTTAGAAGATAATAGATGTACACCGAAGAGAGAACAAATTAAATCCTCTACTCTTATGATCATCCTCTATATGCATGGAGAATACCTTCTGAATATTTATTTAAACTCCTGTCAGTATCTCCTTCGTTACCAACCTGCTGCTCTCCAGATTACTTTCATGGTTCCATGAGTGTGGAGATGGAGAAGCAAGTAGTGGCCACAAGAGATTCCTCTGTTTCCTCACTTTCCGAACAACCATCCTTGTGTGTTGTCTTAGGACCCCATTCACAGCCTTTAGATAGTTGCTTGAGTCATGGTCCCGTAGGATTGTACCTTCTGAACCATATGCTGTAGGATCACTCAGGGTTTCTAATGGATGTGGGGAGTTCAAGAAGGTTCGAAGGACACTTGAAGAGAACCCGCATTGGGTCTTGTCCAAAGTATAGAGGGCACTCCCCAGAGGAAGTAGAGGGTGTGGAGGAGATGACTTTTCATCAGGTTGGAGAATGAATAGTTTACCCATAGGAGAGTACAATATCCTCTGCATAAAGCACAATCATTAGAAGAAGTGAATGAGAAAACTTGGCCATACTTCAAATTCAGTAAATAGGCTGATTATATCAAAATCTAGGTTTTCATATTTTATTTTATAATGTTAAACAGTTAGAAGCCTGATCACATATGCTGTAGACATGCAGGTCTAAAGTCTTTAGTCTCTGCACAAATATAATTTTTTGAAGGTTATAGAGGTATGCAGAGGAATATAAAGCCACATAATGTAGGATTATGAATTTATCATCCTGATACTTACATTTTTTTTAAGACAAGGGTGTGACCGAAATGATCCATTTAAACGCTTGAGGAGTGTAGCCACATGGTTAGGGTAGTTGCAGGAGAAGGCTCTAGGGACAATGTCTCTATGCATCATCACAGAATGGATGTCACTCTCATCTAGCCCCAGTTCCTCAAGTATTTTCTGGCCTCCACAAAACACAAATGGTGAGCCAAATGTGACAACTGGCCGAAGAGTGGAGGGTTTGACTAGCTTCCTACTCAGTAGCATCAAGTGGACTAAAAGAGAGAGGCTTCCTCCAAGAGAATGGCCAGTAAATTGAAGCTTTGCACGCTCCCCATGTCTATTTAAGTGGTCTATTATTTCTGGCAAGAATTGCTCATACATTCCCTTTGCTGCTTCATAGATTCCTCTGTGAACAAGTACATCTGTCCCCTGTACAAGGTTATTAGATTGTCAAGGGTTTCTCTTTTTTTTCCTTTCTGAGACAGTAGCCACTAGCCAGTAGGGTATCTGTGCTTACCTCAAATTTGGTGGGTTCGAAGAAGAGGTTTGCCTTCCAAGATGAAATGGAGTCTGAACCCTGCAAATCAATAACAATTTGCATAATTATAATTGTATGTACAATTTCCAATCTGTTGCACTAACATCTCTTTGTTTTAGAAATCAGAATGATTGTGCCATATGAACACCAAATGCGATTGGAGAGCCATTTCTAAATAAAGGTAGAACAGTTAAATATCAGACACAGATCTAGTGGAATGAAGGCAGAAGCAATTACCTGAATCACAAAGCAACGAGTATACGTACTGGAGTCATCACAAACAAACCATTCACAAGGTGAGCAGTGGAGTGACTGAAGGTCCTTTGCTGTTTCTTGTTTCTCTCTTTCCCCTGCTGCAACCATTACTGTCATTGTTGATGCTGCCATGGAAACAGCTGCCTCTGATTTATAATCTCGGGGTGAGCTGCCTCCTTCCTCTCCTGGTTGGTCTCCATTTATGCATGAATTCTTGCCATCGCCCTCCTGCTGTGATTTAGCCCCAAGGGGCAGGCTGTCCTTGGCACGTGAGTGGACATAAGATGCGGCTGAGGCAGCAATTTCGTAAGCAACAGATGGACGGATTGAACGCTTTTGCTCGTTATCTGCAGCTTTCTCTGAACTGGATTCACTATCTACTCCAGCAGCTACAGGTACACGAGTAGAGTCCAGATCAAGTTTTGCTTTGAGTGCATCTGCCTCTGCTTTCTTTTCTAATGAAGATGTTACAAATTGTAGGCCATAATATCTTTTTAAATCCTTGGCCTGCGCATGCATTGGTAGTATGAATTTACTTCACATGCTTGAAATGCCAACTTTTGTTCGGCTATAAATTTTGAATATGTAAATGTTATGATTCATGAACTATGCTGAAAAAAACATACCTTGATCTGTGGTATGACATAAGCCATGTTGCACAAGAAGGCTAGCTGAGAAAATAGCTTGGTATCAGACCATGGTACTCTAAACAAAAATCTCGAGAAAAATTCAGGACTCATTTCTCTGTCGTCTTCTTCTGAACTATAATCCACTGCACAACCACCCTCCTCTCCACCACATTCGCAATCACCATTTTCACCCTCTTCACAAACATGGTTTTTATCCGCGACCTCTTTTTGCTGCCCATCCCTCCATTTACTTCTGATTTCCACCAATCTCTCCACCCAATTGGCTCTCTTTATTTTCTCTTCTTCACCACTCTGCCCAGAATTCTCCCCCACATTCATGTCCTTGTCCACTATGTTCATATGCTTACTCGTTTCTGGATCAAACAAGAATGACCGAACCGAGTTTGGGAGAATAGAACTCGAAAACTGAAATGGGAAAATCCCCATGGAACGGCAATTCTTTAGTTTTGGTTCTGTTGATGCAGCATGTATACGATTGATGCTGTTACAAAGATGGTTATCTGAATAAGACCTCCGGATACTGGAACGGTTGCAGAGATCATTGCTGGAGTTTGACCGGTGGAGACCATTGTACTCTTTGAAGATGTCTATGGTCCTGGAGGAAGCTGGCGAGGTAGGAATAGTAAATGAAGTGCATGCCATGGTTGAACTACCAATCTGCAATTGAACAAAGCTAGCAAAGTTCCTGGTATTGAAGGTTCACTTTTTTCCAATGGGGATAACTTGCCTGAAAGAACATCAAAACTTTTGGTTAGTGAACAATGTGCAACTCTATCCCATTACTAGAAACTCAGAAAGGGCAAAGTTCTTGCAAGCAAATTAACTTGTGGCAATGGAGTTTTATAAGCACAAGCGTAATCAAACACCTGCTCCTTGTTAACAACGGAAGCATTAGGAAAATACCATTTTGTGCACAATGCCAATGACCAATTTCCATGTACTGATAGGGGGGTTTAAAGTCATTTAACATGCTAATTAGACAAAACATGTCTATGATTTTGAGAAAGCAAGACATAGTAATATTCGAGAGCTTAAGAAATCTATCATTACCTGTTTTATAGTTAATTGTCTTTTACTATGATGTTATCGTAAATCCAATGAAGAGTAAGCACTTTAAGTTTGACCAGTAAGCATAAATTTAGGACATAACTACATGCCTTGGACATTATGGTCGTGGAATTCCATGTAACTTTATGCCTAAAACGAGGTTTCATTTGAGCAACAAATATTCTCTAGGAAGAATCTTCCACTTTCATGTGTACAATTTCAAGCAACACTAATTAGTAAAACTCATGATTTCTAGTTATTTCAAATTTATAGTATTACATTCTACCTTATAAGTTATAACTAATAAAAATACATAGATTTCAAATGAAGTTTGGTTAATTAGTATGTGTACCTGATGATAATCTCATATTTGTAATACTATATTGTATTTAGTCATTTCAAATCTAGTTTAAGCTCATTACGTTTAGTATTCATTAAAATCTAAATCTATTCTTTTAAAATCTTCCATCCAAATTAATCACATTCGGAATTAAAACCAAATTTAATTTATAGTGTGAATTTGTATATCATACGAATTAATAGATTTAACATTTCACAAATCTAATCCCTATTATTAGAAAATGAAACCGCATTAGACCCAAATGTTAGAAAAGATATGCGAATTTGCACTATATAATTTTTTTCAAAATCAAATACAATGTCTATCTTGTTACCTTGTAGACTTGTACTTAGGAGTAGCTAGGAATCAAAGCGGTTTGGTACTTTAATTTGTTGTCAATTTCAATGCTTTACCTTGGCTCACCCGATTCACAAGAATCTCAGCAAGCTTTAAATTCTCCGTCCTTGCTATCTGTTTAAGAATTAAGTGCACCTAATTAGTTTTTATAATCATCATTTTCTTTATCCTTTTCAACAAAACAAACCTGCAGTCTTTGTTCCTGTTTGGGAACACTCCCAGACAGATTTTTCTACTACTTAATTTCTCTCTTGATGTTATCGTGCTTAAGTTAATTAACAGAACTTAGAGACAAAACCGTTATACGTACTAAGACTCGAAAACTGATCTTATCACTTCGAAATCAATTAATACTACTAAAAGTTTTCTCAAATTTGATCTATCAAACAAAGTAACATATGACATCATAGTAAGAATACTTTTCATAATGTTTTAGTTGTTAGACAACTTAGGCTCTCAACATAAATAAGGTTTAAAAGGGTCCACATATAAACAAATTAATTTACCCATCAATTAGACAAAATGTTACCACTGATTGTCTGATTTGTTTTAGTGTTTTAAAAACAACATGATTATTCATCCATCCCTGAGTTTTAAATAGACATTCTAAGTTTCATTGTCCTCCCCACCAAACCTCCATTTCTTCTTAACAAAAAGGAACCCAATTAACAAAAAAGAATATGTTTCCAACACAATATCCCAAAAAGAATAAGAGTTCGGGACACCATTTTTGGTTTGGGATTTGTGTTGGTAAACATTTTCTTTTTGTTAATTGGTTTTTTTTTTTTGGAATAGGTTCCCAAAAAAAATTTATTTTTAGAAAAAATTTCTGAAAGTTATTTTCTGAAAATAATATAAGGAACCAAGCCAATGCATGCTAAATATTATAAACAAAATTAATCAGAAGAATCCAGGAAACTAGAATTATGATATAAATTTCAAGGAGAAGCTTCAAACCTTTGCGAGAAGTTCACATGCCTTCATCCATAAAATCACACATTGTCAAGGATATACAGAGCAGCTGAAGCAGGTGGGTCTAAGATGGAGCTCCAACAATGGAGGACATCATTTACAAGTTGCAGTTGCAGAGAGCCAATTTAAAATGCCTGCTGAAATTTCTCTGAGAATATATATATAATAATATATATATGCAGAGTAAATTGAATATACAGAGTGATCAATTAGTTGGAAAAGATAGATTTCTGAATTATGGGGTTCAGGGGCTAAATATTTGATGTTGTTCTGGAGGTTTCATAGCCTAATTATGATTTTGCTTCTCAAATGCTGAGTAAGATCGATCTGGGTTTTACTATAATTGGAGGCTTGCTCTTGCTGAGTTGCTGGCTCCAGTTTTTTATTTATAATAAAGGGGTTGCAGAAACAGCCATGAAGAATCTGTTCACGTGGACTCCAGGACTTGCCACCTTTCCAACAATTTCTTATGGTCCAAAATACCGCCATGGTTTTTTTTTTTGGGTACCATATTATGTGATGTTTTAAGGTCCAACAAATTTCTTGTTCTCTATTTTTTATTTTGTCATTATTTATTATAAAATTTAGATGTATTTTTTAATTTTATTATTAGCTTTGAATAAGATTGGAATTTGACAAAAAGCTATCAATTGATAATTTAAGTGATAGTTTTTTTAAAAGTGTTTTATTATGAATTTGTAATTTGACAATTTAAGGCTATATGATTATCTGTAATTTGAAAATTTTACATATCCATTATGTGCAAAGAAAAATTATGAATAATGATTTTTTGAATATAATTTATTAAAAAATTAAAACATTTGTTCCTATTTCACACTTTTTAAAATAAAATGAAAAATATTGTCGAAATATATTTTGTAATGAGGGTTATTTTGGGAAACTAAAGGCACCAGATCCCATTTTCAGTTTCAGGTAGACACAGCAAACGAGTTGAAGATCTGTAACTTCATAAATAACTTTTTGTCCCACGTGGTTTTAGAAGGTTGAAGAAAGCTGTGCTCGCAGGGACAACTGTGCGGTTGCATGAAGCACCAACCCCAGTAGCTTACACATTTCGTCCACCCGCTGGTCACAGTGCTCCACCTCCTGCATGCATCCCTCCAACTCCAGCGCCGTGCATGACGTGGCACCGCAGATATTTTTTAGTTTCAAAACGCCGTGCGGCGGCCACGTCTCGCTTAAAGGAGGCCGTGTCAGCGCACCGAAACTTGACGGTTACGGATTTCAGCTGGCCGTTCAGAGTCTTTAGACTGTTTCTGGATGCGTCTGATCTTCGTCGGCTTTCTGACCAAATACAGAACCTTGTGGTGGACAATGCTTTAATTCTGAAACGTACGTATTAATTTTTTAGGCTTAATTGTGTTTTCACCGCCGATAGTTTTAGTTATTGTTCTTATTGGACAATGCTTGATCAACCTCCTCTCTTAAAGTATTCATTCGGAAGTTCAGAATTAAAACGGTTAATTTTTTTAATCACTTACAAAAGATCATGAGGACCAGACTAAATAATAATTAATGGCATTATTGTTCTTATAAAAATACAAAAAGTATATGTATTTTTCAACTCAAATGTACATATTTTACACGTATTTTCTAATTATGCACGTATGACTTCTATATTAGAGTCGAATTTCATCATATTTTGAAGGAAAACATTTCAAATACTACACGTATGTAGTATATACGTATTTTTGCAGTCCCAAACGTTATCGCGTATGCTTTGTTAGGTTTTATTTGGGCCTTGATATAATTGGTTTTGGAGGGTTATATTTGGGCTCGGTAGCTCAAAGATTGATGAACCATGAAGTGAAGAAGGCTCCAAACAAATGCTATTTATATGGGTTTTTTTAAAGTCCCAATCAGTTTGGGCATACCCTAAAACGGCAGAGGTGCTTCTCGGCCTACAAAGGGACGTCCTAACTTTGTTGGGTCATATATATTTGGGTTATTCTCTCAGACATAAAGATTTAATTTGGGCCAGAGTTTTATTTGTTATCAACAATTGTCATCCTTTACATTTTTTTTTTAACGAGATTATATTAGGCAGTTTGATTTTCAACTCGCCGAATAATTGTGAAATTTGAGTGCAACTGTGCAACACACATTGGAGTGTGAGATTAATAGAGAATGCCATATTGAAGTTCAAATCTCAGCATTTAATTTATTTTTTGTTTTTTTTTTAAAAGCCCTTAGCGAAAATTTCAACATATTTAAGTCCCAACATAAAATTGTTTGATTAGTTTAGCCTCCCTAATGTTCAACACATGGGTATATATAATTTAATCACATTATTTAATAGTGGGGTTTTTCTTTGTTGGATAATATATATGCTTATGAAAGAGTGTACGATCATCCACCCAAATTTCGCAATAGAAAATTTCACTTATTTTGATCACCCCAAATTTTGCAAAATAACTACAACCTTATAATTCAAATTGTTCATATGGGTGTCATGTGAAACTCTCACAAACAATATAAAATTGGGAGATGCCTATGGTTCTCTCTAGATTGTAGCCTTTTAGGTGCATATATATTCCATTACTTTTGAATTTTGATGGGTATATTAATTACATTGGAACTCAAAACCTTATCCACCCAGCAACCTACTAGCCAACAACAACCAAAAGTAACAAGGACGACCAACTCTCTCAAATTAACTCCTTGAAATCCAAGTTTGTACCTGAAAAAGGCTGAAAGTGAAAAACCTTTGTTCAAACTAAGAAAAAAAAAGGAAGATAAAAGAAATACAAACCAAATTGATGTGGGTAATTTATTTATTTTTTGAATATGTATTTATATGTATATTAATACAATATAATATGATATCCCTAAAATTATTGAAGAAAAAAGTTAAAAAGCAATTCGTTTTTCAATAAATCATGGGATTCTAGTAAGGTGTACATGCAAATAATTGACTGCAACTTTGCATGAGACCCAGTTATAATTAATGTGACACGTAATTCCTTCATGCATGCCTTGATGATACATATTCTGCTTTGGAGTTATATAATAATTAGTTAAAACTCAATTGAAGTTAGGTTAATTGAGTTGATCAGCACAAGTGGTCCAGATTCCAGAGATTTGGTTTGTGTATAGTTTTAGTTTTTTAGCTTCATCAATCTTATCATTACTTTCCTTTTTCTCCTAAAATATATTGTGTCCCCTTTTCATATTTCTTGGTACCTACGCTATTGGCTTAGTGCTTCTTCTTTTGTCCATAGCCATGCACCCAAAAGTATTAACTTTATTCATCAGTTAGGTTTTATCCAATTTTCGTAGTAGAAATATTCTACCTCTCAATATTATCAAGTAACTAACAAAAAAAAAACTCCACACCAAAGTGTAGATTACTTTTATATGTAATGAGAGAGTGAGAGATTTATGTTTAAACCCTAAAGCTAGGTGCCTAATCCTTGTCTAAGAAAAGGGAATTGTTGAGAATGAAAATGTCTAAAAAAGTAATGTACCTTGGTCGATACATGGATGCTAGGCTGCTAGCAATGAGAAACTTTATGAATCATCCAATGAATTCGTTGCCAATCAAATTTGGGCAATGGCAAAAAAGAAAAGATGCAAAAAGATAATAATTTTGTCCCTAGAAAATTTTGGACCACCCAATTGTGTTGCACCATATGCCCCATATGCCCCATATATATAGGACCTTTGTTTTCACCTGGTACATCAGTGATGGTGCTTTGCATGCCCATAGAGGATGAATGCTGATGCATCACTCACTTCATAATTGAAATATATGATTCAAAGGTAAAAAAAAAATATATATATATATGATTTGACACCTTACAAGTTTTTTTTTTTTTTTTTCTCCAGATGACTCCTTACAAGTTATAACACCTGGGAATCTTCATATATACTAAGGTTATATTATAAAAAGTAAAAATGGCAAAATATTTTTATCCTTCTCAAAAAAAAGAAAAAAGAAAAATCAAACGTTGCTTTCAAACTCACCTCATATATATATATGGACCCCCACTTACTAATATTTTCATGGTGATTGGTGACCTTCCTAAAATATTGCTAAATATTGCTTTTATCTTTTTACTTTACTTTTCTCTTAAGAATGAAGTATCTTTATGGCTTTTAATGTTTGTAGAATTGCTTTTTTTTTTTGCTTTTTTCTAATTAATAAGGAAGGAGGAAGAATGGAAGATGGTCGAATCTGAGTGAGTAGACTGAGTCCACGTGCTGTGACAAAGACCTCATAAAAGAAAAGCGCCATTTTTATTTGGCACCCATTATTGGACCAAACTTATCAACTCTATCTAGCTTTGCCAAAATCGCAAAGTCAAAGATGTGCCATTGTCTCTGTGTTTCAAGAAATTTTCAGTCTTTGACCCTCATTTTTGTGTCATTGAATCTGGAGCCTGTGTGAATCCTGTGTACCTTCACAAAACACGTGACGGCCTAACCAAATCTTTTTTCTTTTTGCTTTACTAATCAAATGTATTAGGGACATGTTAATTACTCTCGTTCACACGTAAATACAATTTTAATATATTACACTAGACTCTTAGCAACTAAAGTTAAATTAGGCAAAAATTAGTACAACAGTAGTGAAATTTTGGATCAAACGCTTAACTTAAAATTTGACGGGAAAAAAAAAAATTGTGAACATTAAACATTTTATTTATGTAAAGTTCGTGAAGAGTTTTAATAAATTTTATATATGAAATATTATTTTGGATATTCTAAAGGAATCACGGACGGTACCTTTTAGAAATAGGGATATTATACGGATTAAATTTGAGTCATTTGATTTGACACACTCCAATAACCAAGAGAAGATAATCCAGAAAATATGTTAAACAATACACTTTTGATCGAAAATGAATAGTATCGTAAATTGCAAGTGGAGGTGGTGGGGTCACAAAGGATGTGGTTCGTCTGAATAGTTGATATAGATAAACTGTAGAAAACGACAAAAAACCAAAAAAAAAAAGAAAAAAAAAAGAGAAAAAGGGTTGGCATTTGTCTTTTGTTTGTTTAAAAGTTAATATCAAACTCAAAGTGTATGCGTGAGCTTTCTTGTTTTGTAGTAGATTTCATTTCACATGGCAAGTGGGAAAAGAAGAAAAAAAGGTAGTGGCAAACAAATAAAAAGGGCTCATCATTCAATTAAGCAACACCCACTTGACAAAGCAAATAAATGCACCCAAGATAAGAACACCAATAATAATTATGGGATAACCTTGTTATAGTATGAATTGTATTCCATTTCTGGGTAAGCACAAAGGATAATATTCATCCTATGACTCATGGGATATGAACAACTCTTAATCATTATCTCAAACCCAAGTGTCATTTTTTATCTCAACCCATTGATATCATCTTGGCGGTGAATTCACTCTACTTTATGAGGCTCATTATGCATGCACCACCACCTTATTATATTTTTCTGAATAAAAAGTTGGAGTAAATAACATTGTTTTACTCCATCCTTATTTCCAATGTCTTCAAAATTTCTTTAATTCTCATTTCTATTATTTTAAAGCCAAATTAAACATCAAGGTTAAGAAGATCTTAGAGTTAGTTCAAGCGGCAAGCACCGATGAGAAAATGAATTTAAGATTATGGTAGGTTGTATGTTCAATCCCTTATAATGTAATCCAAAAGACATTAAGGTAATAAAAATCTCACGTAAGGATTTCAACAACTTATGATCTATTTGGATGGGTAAAAATTTTTTAGGTGTAAACTGTGTATAGAAGTATATAATTTCAATTTCACAACAAATGATCACGTGAGGAGATGCTATGATATAAGTCATATTTACACCAATTACATCTAAGAATTTAAGAGAATAACGGTAATAGTATCAATAAGCTAAGGAAAATAATAAATACAATCCAAAACTGCTATCTCACACTCCTTGTCTCCTTGATACACTAGCAAAAAAAAATAAAATTGCAATATTTATTTTCACAGTGAAAATAACATGTATGATGTACCTAACATAAATTGGATAAATTATTTTGTGTAATTGATATACCGCTGCGTGGTGTAACCAATCTAATATTTTTAATATTATACCTTACTAATATAAATATACTGTTCAATAATACATTTATACGTTGAATTTGTTATAACATGTGATGTTGTATCAGATACACCTAATAATTTAGAGTCCACATATAACAAATACCACCCCACATGACGGTGTATGAGATACACTTAATAATTTAGAGTCTATATATAACAAATACCACCCCAAATCTCCTAGCAAGAAGAAGTAATGTATCAGAACATATAGTTCTCTTCCAAATTTGCCCTTGGGTGAAGGACTTGAATGAATTATATTTCCTTGTAATATAGTAGAAGGCGATGGGTTTTCAAGGAAAGTCTCTGCCATGATATTGAATCAATTAAATATATAGAGAAAATGATCAATGATCTGTAACAGTAATGGTAGCAACTAAGCAAAGCAGCAAGTAGCATCATCCCCCAACCCCACTTTACAAATTTTGACTTTAAAAATCATCCACTTGCTGAATTAAATGTGATAATAAACAAAAGCAAGTAGTAGTACCCATTTACCCCACTAACCCAAAAAAGCACCCACTACCCCACCAACCCAGATCAGTGATAGAGAGTGGGCTGTCACCAACGATAGTGTCACCACTATGTGACTCTTGGAAAATGCCCTTTTTCCCTAAATAAAAAAATAGAAGATGATAAACTGACAAAGGCATAAAACACTTTTTTAATATATAGGCCAATAATGCCCAAAAGTAAAACGCAGGCTTTGGGCTTATATACATTAAAAAATTGCATTGTCGGTGGAGAGTGGACTCACTACTCACATTGGAGTTTTGATAACCCGCCAAGTTAAGCTAAGGTTGTACTTATTTTACTCAAAAATAAAAAATAATAAACAATATGAAAATGGAAAACAAATAAGAAAAGCTTGTTACTCTCTCTCTCTCACTCTCTCTCTCTCTCTCTGGAAGCCTCTGTCTTGTTGTTAGCCTCATTTAGTCATTCGTAGAGAAGGGAAACAGTTGGAGAGATTAAGATTGGGAAGTGATCGAGTTGATCAGAATGAGCTGTGGTGGTGATTCAATGGAGGCTCAGTACATACGAAGGCACCACAGGCACGAGCCCAGAGAGAACCAGTGCACTTCGGCTTTGGTCAGGCACATCAAAGCCCCTGTGCATCTCGTAAGCCTCTCTCTCTCTCTCTCTCTCTGTGTGAACCGTCTGATTGAGCTCTGGGTTCTGTTTCTTTAGCTTTGAGTGTTGGTGATTTTGATAAAGAAAGGGTTTTTCTTGTGTTTGACTTTCTGTTGGGTCTTGGAGATCTGGGTGATTGGGAACGATTTGGGTCGTTTTTGGTTCCTTTTTGATGTTTTTGTTTCTGGCTTATCTTTATTGTGGCTCAACTGGATCAAATATGTGTGAAGATTTGACTTTGATAGTTAATTTGAACGACTTCGTAGTAATTTTGGCGAAAGGGTGTTAATTTGTACTATTATTTGGATTTTGGCTCTAACTGGTTTGGTTTGCATGTGATTTTGGAGGCCGCAATCCAACTTTGGAGAGTTGAATTTCAAATATTTTTGCTTAAAATTCTTTTTATCTTTCATTTTGTTGTAATTATCTAAAAGGTTTATAAATTCATTTGGTTACTGAAAAAGTCTTACGAAAATTTAAAAATTGAAGGGCCTTTTTTTCCTTGCCATTTATTTCCTTAAATATTAGCTTTTATGAAATGGAAAGCAAGTTAATTCAATTTCCGTTCTTGTACTTTCCCAGTAACCAAAACAAAATGTTAAGATTTTAATGGCAGAGATCTAGTTGAAAATTGACAACTCCTTTTACATTCACGTCTATTGTTTTTGATAAGTTGCTGAATTAGTGGTGTGTTTGTTTTATCAGGTATGGTCATTGGTAAGGAGATTTGATCAACCCCAGAAGTACAAGCCCTTTGTTAGCCGGTGCATCATGAAGGGGGACCTTGGCATTGGGAGCGTTAGAGAAGTGAATGTTAAATCTGGGCTTCCTGCGACGACCAGCACTGAGAGGCTGGAGCTTCTTGATGATGATGAGCACATTCTGGGCATCAGGATTGTTGGTGGTGACCACAGGCTAAGGGTAAGAAAGTCTTTTTGTCTCTTCTGCCTACTGTTGCAGTCTTTCTTTTATCCAATTTATTGTACAAATAGGAAGTACATTTGTCTGGTGGCATAGTTGTGAAAGGAATATGTTAGGAATACGACTCAGTTAGCTGCAATCTGCTTGCAATCTAATGTGGCAGTCTATGTAGCTGTTTATTTTTATGCCATGCATATGCGGCGTATTATACAACTCTACACATGTATTTATGGTGCATAGGCTGCACAACTGGTTGGAGATCACATCATACAGAAATTGTTGGTGGCATTATCATTGATGGCTATGTTAGTTTCTAGATTAAAAGTGAAACTTGTGGTACACATGGCAGTACTAAAGTGAAAAAACAAGAAAATTTTGGAAAATGCATAAATTTTGCCATTGCTTTCAAACATAAATAACAACACTATTTTATTTGATGCTGTGGTTTTGGGCTTTTTTTTTTTGGCATGTTTTAAGGTTTCCATTTAAATTAATTGTGACCAAGTTCTTTGATCAGCAGAAAGTATACTAATGTTCCCTTGTGTGTGAATGTGTCATGAATGACCATTTAGCTTGGAGTTCAATGCTTCATCAATGTTATCTTTTGAACATATTTACCAAATTTAAGTAATAATTCTTTTTGGTCCTGAAAAATTGACCATCTGGGGATTTAAGATTGTACACTAAACTTTAAAATTTGTCTAAACATGAATTCATAAAATTTAGCAGCAATATGACAGTATGGTTAGTAAATGACATCACTGGTTATTTGTCTGGTTGTGCCTAAGCATATGGAAAATGAGGTTTGATGCCACCCTTTTAATGCCTAACTCACAGTTTCAAAGTCAATTGTTTCACTAACTGTTTCTAGAAAGACTTTAAGAGTAAAGAGAATTTGTATAGGAGAGCTAGCAACAGCTGCTTGTGGGTGACAGCCACAGGCACTCAGCCATCAATAGGGCCATTCAATGTCTAGGTCTCATCCATTTACCTCACATGCGACGTATGCATGGGATGGTGGCATGCATGTAACATGTTGTCCAAGAAATTGGAAGGTGCCTGGAAATGTTGTTCTTTGGTGACTAACCTTAGCGATATTCAGAATGTGTAACATGTAATTAGTTTTTGATTTGTTGGAATTACTATTGTTCTAATGGGCCAAGGCTGCCAGCATCTGCCATCACATGCTATATGTATTTTGATATTTTATATGAATTTTGAATTCATTTTCTGTTTTTGCCTTAATCTTTGAATAAAATCTTTTTTCTCCTGTATTATTACGTGGTAAGAGAATGCCTTTCTAATGCGTTTCTATATGTTCTTCAAACTTGCAGAATTACTCTTCAATTATTACTGTCCATCCTGAGGCTATTGATGGGAGACCAGGGACGCTAGTTATTGAATCCTTTGTGGTGGATGTGCCCGATGGAAATACCAAGGATGAGACATGCTACTTTGTGGAGGCCCTGATCAGGTGCAACCTCAAGTCTTTGGCTGATGTCTCAGAGAGGATGGCTGTCCAGGACCGAACTGAACCTATCAATCATTAGAGGATATGGGGGATGGACCGGATGGCTTAGGAGCCCAATGACTATAGTTATACCAACCATGGTTTTTTGTCTCAGATGCTTTGTAGAGATAGTAGGAGCTTTCCTTCCATTCACAGAAGTTTTGGAACATTGCTGGCTTATGCATTTCTGACCGATGAAGATTTCTACTGTATTGCTCTTGCATAGTCATTCTCACTCTGAAAATGATGCCTGGGGTTTCTCTTATTTGTGTTTGAAGGATGAGCTTTCTAGGTTTTTTATAAGCTCTCCATGAATGGAAAGGGAAAGTTACTGTGAGTTTTATTTTTCCTGGGTTTCGTGCATAGTGGTACCAAACTACCAATGTTGTTAGTATGACTCTGATCTGTAAATATTTATCTTGGAAAGAGATGGTATCTATGGACTGGGGTTTTCATCTTGTAGTGCAGGGAGGATTCGGAGGAAGAACTGCTGCTGCGTTGTTGTTTGTTTTGTATATACTTATGTATTTGCATTCTAAATAAATTATTGTAATTGCTTAACTTTTGTGTTTCTACTTATTGGATTATGATTTATCTGTTGAAGTTTCAATAAAAAAATACCTATTCTTTGTTATATTAAATTCAGTGTTGGAACCTTGGAGGACCAATAACACTGCACAAATTGGTGAAACATGGAATCAATACTAAAATCTCTTCCAATTCATATGGTGAATGACTCAAGAACTGGCACATGTAAGGGGGCTTCCGGTTCCGGGAAACCTTATTTTTAGGCTCTAGGCAATCTAAACAGTTGAGAGGTGCTACAGATAGCCACCATTATTTAGTCTCGACTGTCCAGTACCCCTTGGGTGCGCCCGTGTACTACTCCATGTCCGTTAGCAATAAGATGTTATTAGCAGTCTTCACAAAGGTGAAAGAATAATGTCTTTAACTTCACAGCAAGCTTAAAACTTGCTGATGAGGTTTGGTGTGCTTTATGAGCATTCACTGGAGACTGGAACAATTTGGGGTCAAATTCTCACTCTATCTGCCTCATCTTTTTGGTACAAAGGGGGACGAGAGTTGCAAATCGTGTCCTTGAGTTTCATGCCAATTGAAGCATCAAGCCTTCCCTTCATGATGGGTAATGGCAATGTAGCATTCAAGAGGGCATTTTATTCCTCCTTACCAGCAGTCATTGCAGGTACACTTTCCTTCCCTGAAATGGTGAAACCGAATACCATCCTTGAGGAAAATCTCACGTTGCCGTACCAATGACATGTACTTTGCTGCTGTATGACAATCAGAACAAACTCTTGTGTTGTTAATCACCCTGATAGGTTCTCCACTTTTCATCTTCATCAATCCATATGTAATAGCCAGTTTCTCTGTGTGACTCAACAGCATCTTCTTCTTCTCCACCTCATCAATATTCTGATACACACAGTTAATATCAGGCTCATATCCCAATTTCTTCATTTCAGAAACCAAATGATACAACTCAAAATAAAGTTCTCCTGTGTCAGTATGAGGCTTCCCTTCTGCGGAGAACATATGAATTGTCTGATCAATTTGTATCCAGCTCCACACAGGCCCATATTTCACCCCAACATTTTTCATCAAATCTTTAAGACGCTCCACATCTTCCCATCTGTTTGACATAGCATATAAGTTCATCATCAAGACGTAATTGGCTGGATTATGAGGTTCCAACTCAAAAAGATTCTTTGCTGCAGTCTCTGCAAACACCAAGTTTTTATGGATTCGGCAGGATGCAAGAAAAGCACCCCATACAGTGGCATCCAGCTTAAATGGCATTGTTTGAATAAAATCCCAAGCTTCATCAAGATAACCAGCTCTGCCAAGAAGATCTACCATGCAAGAGTAATGCTCAATTGTCGGAGCTATGTTATAATCTGTGCTCATACTATCGAACAATTTCCATCCTTCATCAACTAAAACTGAGTTCTTGCAACCAGAGAGCAGAGCCGTAAAGGTTATAGCATCTGGCTGCAGACCTGCTCCACGCATTTCATAAAAAAGAGAAATAGCCTCTTTCCCAAAGCCATAAATTGCAAACCCCATAATCATGCAATTCCAAGAAGCTAAGGTCTTGTTCTTAATCTTCCTAAAAACCTCATGGGCACTTCTGAAATTGCCTGCCTTACTGTACATGTCAATAAGTGCTGTGGGTACGAATACATCCTCAATGAAACCTTTTCGTATGCTGTGACAGTGTACCTCTTCACCTTTGCATAACAAAGATAGTCCTGCACAAGCTTTAAGTAGGCTGGATATTGTGGCAGAGTTTGCCCTGATACCTTCTTCTTGCATTTGGATAAAAAACTTGAGTGAGTCCGAGTAATTCTTATTCTGTGAACAGCCTGATATAAGAGCAGTCCATGAAACCACATTAGGGGTTAACCCTGAACTTTTAATCCGATGAATCACCGTCAAAGCTTCCTTATAGCAACCCCACACTGAATACCCTGAAACCAGACCATTCCATGTCACTAAGTCGGGTTCGATTCCATCTTGATCAATGCTATTCAATAGCCGTTCAGCATCTTCAAAAAGACCCTTGAAGGAATACCCTGATATCAATGAATTCCAGGCAAAAATATTTTTGTTCTTCATATTATCAAAAACTATTTGAGCATTGGATAAACAATTATTCTTCACATACATGTCCACTAATGAAGTTCCTACATACACATCATAGCAGTTAAGCCCATTTCTTATCACAAAACCATGAATTTGTTTCCCGTGCTTCAAGAAACATAATTCAGTAATTGCTTGAAGAACACTAGTAATAGAGCTTGAATTTGGCTTGAAGCCGGCGTCTTGCATTCTCTTCAAAATGGTCAGGACTGCTTTATATGAGCCATGAAGAGAATGGCCTGACAAAAGGCAATTCCAAGTCACAATGTCTGGCTTCACATCAGACGATTTCATTTCTTGGAAAAGAATCCAAGCATCATTTAAACAACCAAGTGAAGCGTAAGAAGAGATAATCGAGTTCCATGATGACAAATTATGATCCTTCATTTTATTGAAAACTGTCCTAGCTAATTTTAGTCTGTCATTTCTGGAGTACATGCTAATAAGGGAATTGCATATTGACAAATTTGACTCCAATGCCCATCTCAAAACATACCCATGAATTTGCTTTCCCTCATTGAGAGCTCTAACTTTTCCACAAGCTTGTAGTGCTTTGACAATTGTAGTACTGTTGGCCTTAGCAAATGAAAATTGCATCTTTCGAAACAGTTCCAGAGCCTTCACCCATCTCCCATTCTTAAAGTTGAGCATGATTACCTCATTCCACAAAATATCTTCTTGATTCTGCATTTCATAAAACAATTGATTGGCACTTTCTATGCCCCAACAACTCCCATAAAACTTTATCAATGCACACTTCAAATGCGCATCCAAATCAAAGCCCCTTTTGATTAAATAAGAGTGAATTTCCAACCCAAGCCACAAATCCTTTAAACTTGCACAAAGTTTCAAAACTACACCAAGAATTCTGCTATCAAACATCACCCCCCCACCATGAAACTCACAAAAAAACTCAAGAATTTCATGTGGGTCACCCCCAAATCTTCCGAACTCCTCTAGAAAAGAACTCCATAGAAGATAACTTTGTTGAGAACCCACAAAGAAAGCTAGAGCAGCCGACCTAAAATCACCAAATTCCAAGTAATATGCGACCAAATTTTTTCCCATGGTATCCATATTGTTCTTGTTAGCCATTTTTATCATCTGGGCATGCATTACTTTCACTGAATTCAAAGTTTTGGGGTCACCCAAGCCATCCAAGAAGGTAAAGCTTGAAGAAAGTCTTGGAAAAGAAGATGGAATAGAAGAAGAAGCAAAGAGTTGGGGCTCAGTAGAAGTGGCCGTGACACCACGAGCAAGAGAAACCCTTGGTGGGTTTTGAAGGAAAGGTCGGCTAAGGTGGTGAAATGGAGCTAATTTGTCCATGGAGGTTTGAGAGTTAACCAAGGAAGCCAAGGCTGTTTCGCTGTGAAGGAATATTGAAGACCTTCCATTCTCTGCTGCAACTGGGAAGTAAATGGAACAGAACAACTTTGGATTTTTTATGGATAAGGTTCACCCTCCAAAATAATTATGTTGAACCGGTCCGGTCCAGAGTGGTTCTTATCCGGCCCGACCTGTTAAAACACTGGTGCAATGTGCATGCCATTTAATGCCTCCCAAGTTTGCATGAAAAATGTGGGAAACAATTTAATTGGTTGAGTACGATACTTCAGTTGCCATCTGTGAGTCAGATATTTTTGGTGATGTTTTTGTCTTTGTTGGTTGGTTAGAGTTGTTTGTTTTGGTGTAGTTTCGTACTATTTTTCGGGATGAAGCCGGCCTAAAGGTTGAAAAAAATAATGAATACTGAATGCTCAATATTTTAGGTCTTCTTTTTCTTACATAGGAGGGAGATATCGAAACTTGAGAATTCTTTGACTATGACAAACATAATTAATAAATCAAAATTATTACTAAATAAAAAACTAGTTGAACAGTTTTAAACATGTAGTTTTAATCTGTGCATACCACGATAATGTACTACACTAGTGCAATTACATTAATATATATCCCTAATAAAATTCTTAATTAGCTTTTAATTAGAGTACTTAAATTTCTATCTTTTAAGTTTTCTTTATAATATTAATCCTTGTATTTATAATGTCCGGTGCACGCATTTGCGAGGTTAATTTTCTCTTGATCTTATTCGATCATATTGACTTGTGATAATTGGCTGATATATAGTTGCTTGTGATATAAACCTTGATTAAGGTAATGAAGTTTGCCTCAGGCTATCAAAGGAAAAAAAAATGATCTCTTAAATCATATTGAAACCCTACCATATACACACCCATATAAAATTATAAACCCTAATCATCTTAAAAAAAGAAAAAGGATAAATGCATATATTTATACTTAAAATTACAAAATGCTGCAAAGCATGAATCTACTCAAGCACGGGGAACTATATGATATATGTAAATATTTCAAGTACTGCTCATCTATACATATATGATTTACAGAAAAGTCACCATGTACAGATGTACTGTTTATTCATATATTCCTGTGCGCAATTTTGGATTAAATAAATAAATAAGCTATCCTCAAGGAATTACTTTATTTACAAATAATTAAGCGCGCACTTCAAAATCTCCTTCCAATTTTAAAGAGCCACACTTTCTATCAGTCTTTTGGCCGTCTAGCTCTCAGAAAGATGAATCTTGTGTGAGTGCTTAAATTCTGGAAGTAAAATTTATATGGAAGTTTCATCTTCTTGTCCCATATATGAGAAAAAATTTCTGAAATCCGCTACTGCTTGTGTTTATAACTCACCTCAAAAATTTATATTTACTTCCTTGCATGCATATATATATATATATAGAGCAAGGCTCCATTGTGGGATTCTCACAAACTTCTAGTTTGTGGGATTTTCCTTGTGGGGACCACATGAGTTGTTTTATATTGATCCGAACTGTTCATTTTTTACATCTTCATTGATAGATCATCTTTGCAAAAAATTAGCTAAATCGGAAACCATTTGACTATTTAACTTTGACCAAACAAATGGACGAATCAAATATTTTTTATGAAACCGTCTACTTGTTTAGTCAATGTTAAACAGGCAAATGGTTTCTGATTTGGCTAATTTTTTGTAAGGATGATCTATTAATGGAAATGTAAAAAATGAACGGTTCGCATCGATACAAAACAACTTGCGTGGGCCCCACAAGGGGATCCCACAAACTAGAAGTTTGTGAGAATCCTACAATGGAGCCTTCCTATATATATATATATGTATGTATGTATATATGTATGTATATTACTGATTGATCAATGTCTGCTTAACTTTCTCTTGCACATGCGACATTCCTATCATATAGAGTATGTCACTATGTGGGAATGAAATTTCGAATCTTGGAGTGACAGAAATCACAGTATTTTCACAGCACTGCAAGGCTTAGAGTACTTAACATATATATATGTATAGTGCAGATGTAAATGCAGCAAAGAAAATCTGGGGTTGTTTTGGGCATGCACGAGGCCTTCAGTCTACCATAACAAAAGAAAGTCTGGGGTTGTATTCAGTTCAGAGGTTTTTTTGGATATCTATGTTCATGTCATATATTGTAATTTGTGTGTGTGTGTGTGTTAAATGGGGGCTAACTTATGCACCCTAAATTAACCCAGCAAGAATAGCACACAAAAAAACTAGCCCATAGAGGCTTAACTACACAGATAGCCCTAGGACTAGCCACACCTGCTATAGGCCATCTGTTGAGAGATATCTCACATTGAAGATGTGAGGACCTTGCTAGTGGTTTATAAGGGTTTGGGCTACTCCTCTCATTGCCAATTGGTTTTGGGATGGATGCCTAGATTTCTTCATGGTATTAGAGCAGGTTATCCACGTGATGCGCCTAAGCGGCCACCACACGTGCGGGGGCGTGTTGAGAGATATCCCACATTGAAGATGTGAGGACCTTGCTAGTGGTTTATAAGGGTTTGGGCTACTCCTCTCATTGCCAATTGGTTTTGGGATGGATGCCTAGATTTCTTCATGGTATTAGAGCAGGTTATCCACGTGATGCGCCTAAGCGGCCACCACACGTGCGGGGGCGTGTTGAGAGATATCCCACATTGAAGATGTGAGGACCTTGCTAGTGGTTTATAAGGGTTTGGGCTACTCCTCTCATTGCCAATTGGTTTTGGGATGGATGCCTAGATTTCTTCACCATCTAATAACATAACTTAAATAACAGGAGGAGGAAGATATAGGAGCCCCAAGATCAAACTAAGCTTAATTAATTGGCCAGGCAGCGGTCTGCAGCAAAGCATATATATATATGCTCCTCTCTCCCTGTAAATGTGAACCAAATTATATTAATCAACCCTTTCAAAGTGCTGATCCAGAAGGCATATATATATGTAATCTTTGATCTGTAATATTCAAGCATATATATACAAAATAATATCAATTAATCTTTAATTAATTATCAATTATACATGAAATTAATTAAAACAGTGACTGATGAACAAATTAAGTTTAGAATTAGTGGGAAGTGGGAACTGAGGTTGGTGCTTAATTACATGAAATTAAAGTAGTTGCAGCCTGCATATCATAATTGAAGAAAGCAGATCTGATGATGATGAAGATGATCGATCGACCTGTATATATATGTGTAGGCAAGGCAGGCCTAGCTTGTCCGACCCCCCTAAAGGCCTCCGGCTGTGTCGTCTCATGCACTTTGGTGTCGTCTCTCAGAGCCTCTCAGAGCTGGCAAAGTCGGAAGCCCTTGAGGGGGAGGGAACAGCCACTGCCTTGAATCAACTAATTAAACAGATCCATCTCACCTCTCAATATATTTCTCAATTCTGAGCTACCTACCTATCCACATATTTATAGTGGATGTATATATGCATCGGTTATTTTTAATTTTTCTCTCACAAAATATATAATATTTATATTAACTAATGCTTTTGTGAGAATGTTTGCATCCCTTATATATAATTATTCTTTATGTATAATAGTACTAACACTACAACAAAAATGGGTAATAGCCACCCCTATAAGTTGCTCAGAAAGGGGTGGCAATTGGGTAATAGAGACTAAAGTGCCTCGATTTTAATGAAAAAGTGTGGCTATTGTACAATAGAAACTAAAGTGACCAACTGTCACCCCTTTCTGAGCAACTTATAGGGGTGGCTATTGTTCATATTTGTTGTAGTGTAAGAGATTGTTTTAATTATAACCGTGTGATGTAAATTTAAGGATTGTAAATACATAAATATAACTCTACTCACCAAAATAGTGTTACAAATTAGATCATTCTCTTATTCCTACCCTTAGATAATAAATAAATTACCAAAATATATTACATGTTAAAAACAGAGAATCTGAATCCTATAGTAAAACTTGCGTGACAAGAGAGGTGTGGGGTCGTGACATTTGTGACATGCACTTGATATAAGTGCATGGCATAATAAGACCCTAGCTAGCTCTAAGCTGATTCCCATGAGTAGTGTCTTCGGCCAATCCCAAATGGACAAAAGGGAGATTTTCAATCCTTATATTCAACAATAAATCGAACATAGTGCTAGTTGGAACTTGTAAAAACTACAAGTTTCTAAAAACTATAAGTTTCTAAATTCAATCGCCAAAGTTTGAAGACAATATATCGATCATCACACATGTTACCTTCACCACATATATCATCTCAGCTTTTCCTGATCAAAATTTCTTTGAATCTCCTTCCTTGCTTTATACGTATTCTTGGACCAAATCAATTCACAGTTGGAAGCTAGCTAGCTAGGGACTGTGAATTATTATCATATATGCCGCATATTCATAAACTGCTGCGCGCACATTGCATGTGTCCATCTTCTTGGAAAATTTAATTTCAAAGTGTAACAGATGTAGATCGATCTTCTACACAATAATTAATCGTGTAATTATTAAGGATGTTGAATATAAGAAGAGTGTATCACACTTATGATGACGATGATGCCAGTAGTGCGAATGTACGTTTTGCATTAAAAAAAAAAAAACAGACTTGATATATACTTAATTATATGTAATTGGCACATACAATAATTTGTGTGACAGAAAATGGTGGAGAGAGAGAGAGAGAGAGAGAATTCACACACACCTCTTGAGCCAATGCCAAAGGATGTTTAGAAACTGCACGCTGTGCCGCATCTCAGTACCCCTAAGCTTCACTTAAGGTTGAAACTAAGCAAATCAATTAATATTTTAATTATCAAGAGCAAGAACCAGTACTGGTGGAGATTTAGATGAATTAATCAACCAATGAAATGCCCAAGATCTTTCTTGGTAGGAGGGACTTATTACAAGGCTAGCAGCTCATACCACAGATGCTAAAATCGACACCACTTGTTCATGACAAGAAAACTTTAGTTTTTTCGTAAAATAATGCCACATGAAAAGTATGGGATTGGGATTAATACAAATTATTCGATTGAACACATGGACGTTTGAACTTACATGAGGGTTAACTTAGAACGCTGTAGATTGATATATAAAAGCTATATATCTCACAAACTGCCAGCCCCGATTTTTAAAGGGTCGGGGCGAAAATTTAAAATGTGTCCATTATCTTAGTTAGAGGTGTCAAACGGGCTAGGCTGGCCCGAACACGGCACGGGCACGGCACGATTAAAATAGGCATAGCATGGCACGGCACGAGTAAATGGGCCGGGTAAGGCCGAAGTTTTTAGTCCATCAGGCCCGGCACGGCACGGCACAAGCACGACAAGGGCCAAGCACAACACGAGCACGAGCACAAAATGGGCCCGAATTAGGCACGACTCTTTTAACATTGTTTTCTTTATTTTTAGAGAACTTTTTAACAAAAATATTTAATTTTCATGCAAAAAATGTTAACATTTAATTATAAACAAGAAAAAAAAAATTTTTTTTCCTTATAAAAAATAAAAAGAAAAAAAAGACCCATGGGTCGGCCTGTTTAAGGCATGGCACGAGCACGAATGGGCTGTGGGCCGTGGGCCGGGCTGGATCTAGACTTTAACTATATGGACCAGACTCAAACACGATACGAAAGTACGATGAGCTCAACTTAAACGGACCAGACCAGGCCGACCCTTTTGACACCTCTAATCTTAGTTGTACAAACAAAATTTTAAACTTTTGCAAATTTGAATTTTGTTTAAAAATAACATATTAATACTTTTATGAAAGATATATAGTTCAAAAACAACTTATTTTGACAAATTTGAAAAGAAAAAAAAACAATTCTACATTTTAAGTTTATAACCTTACACTCTTCTTACATGAGTTTACTAACTTACCAGTTACACCTGATCCATCAAAACTTAATTTTAAAGTAGCTTTTTTCTACTCACCTCAATCCCAATCCGTTCGCTTCGGTGAGGTCGCACAAAGCACGCCCCTAAACCCCATGTTAGTTGGGCCTCATGCACAATGGGTAGGCAGCAAATCTAAGGATGAAGTGGAGTTGAATTCTAAACGACTGGCCGTTTATCACTTTATCCTGAGCTAACACACATTGACGCAAGCGTGATATGTGACATGTCGTTTTGTGTAACAAAGGAACCATCTTTCTCATGATTCTGTTGTAGAACTTCTGCTATGCTTCTCAGCTTCCTCTCGTCCTTCTGACACGGTCACGGACGACACAAATGGCCAAGAAAAGAGACCGCCGAGTCGCACCGAGTTCGAATCGTAGCAGAGACCGAGTCGAATCGTCGAACCAACTCGGTGACTCAGCCTCCACGGATCGAAAGCTCATATTCACCTTCGTCGTCTTCTTCATCGTATGTCCAGGAATCTCTTTGCTCGTGTACCGCATCAAATATGCTCCAACTACGAGCCGTACGGATTCCTACGTGCACCAACGAGGCCTTGTGAAGCCTGATGTAGATTACCAAGAGATCATCACTGCAAGTATCCTATTGATTACTTAACCAACTTAATTGTGTTCTGAGTTTTGGTCTGTTTGGTTGCCGAGAAAATGTGGGAAAATAGCACAAAGTCAAGTCGCATTATATTGTCTTTTAGCTTTATCACTCTGTAAATGGGCGAGAGCTGAAGTTGCTTTAGTTTTTTGACAATTTTGGCGTTGTTTCAAGCGAATGCTTCGAGTATTTACTCTTCCTCTTCCTAGACTTTTTCAGCAGCCAAACAGAAAATTTAATGAGCTAGTACTCTGTTTTGTATCATTGTGAAATTGAAAAATGATTCCAAGCTTTTAATTTGTAATTTGTTTTGAAAAATCCAGGAAAACGCAAAGGTCTCAGAAAATACGACGCGCAGGCACTATACGTATCCTGTGTTAGCCTACATTACTCCATGGTGTGTCTTATAGCTCTGTTTGGCTATGCTTTATAGGATTGCTTTCTTTTCTCTTTAAAAGTTGGGCATTCATACTTTAGTTTATAACCAAATACAAAAAGAAATTCAGTTAATTTGGAAATGAATTCTTATTTTTGGAACTCTTCGTTATTTTGTAATTTTCCAAATCCACTAAATTATAGGATTTGGAAATAAACTCACACAACTTTCAAACTGATGAATTCATTTTGTTCCAAGCACACTGTGTAGTAGAGTTTGAGTTTGAGCTGGTCCATGAATTTATTTTATTTTTATTTTTTTCCCTTTGTCCAGGTCAAAGTGCCGGTTTTTTTGTCTAATATAGCATGGGTATTGTAATTTAATATGATTTTACAAAGCATTGTGATTATGGAAGTTGTTCATATTAGACATCTTTCATTACTGAGCTTGAAGTGTTTGTGAATTCCTTTTCACATGTGAAATTGTGCAGGAATTCTAAGGGCTATGACTTGGCAAAAAGGTTCAACTCCAAGTTTACACATCTATCTCCTATCTGGTATGATCTAAAGAGGTACGCTTCTAGTTTTCTTAGTTTGACAAAGTGATATGAGTAGTTGCCTAGTTGGTATTCTTTGTTCCTAACTCATACGCCAGAGTACCCTTGTCCAATCAAGTAGAGGGAAACTGTCAAAACTCTGCTTATTTCCTTTTTTAAATATGTGAGCATTGAGGTTTCTGCCATTCATAAAATTTTTAGATTAGAACTGTCTGCTAAATAAAGTTGACATCAAATGTAATTCAAGTTTGATTCTTTTATATGTGTGTATTGGGTCATTATTTTAAAAGAGGGGAGAAGGGTGATTGATGCTCTCAGTAGCAACCTACAACCTCCAATAATAATATGAATGTTTCTTAAAGTCAGTACTATAGTAAATTAAGGGAGAGTAAGAACCGAGTAACTATTTTATTGCTGGATGAATTTTCAGTGCTTCATTCTTTTTGTCGCCAGTGAAGGGATCAGCTTAATTCTGGAAGGTAGGCATAATGCTGACATGGGATGGATCTCAGAGCTTAGAAAGGCAGGAGATGCTTGGGTATGCAAGAGAAACTTTTTAACCCTCCCTCCCACAGACACACACCATTTTTCAGGAAATGACAAATAATTGGTTTTGATATATCTGTAAGAACGTAACAAAGATCAGAATAAGACTTAGGACTACATCTTACTGCACATCATTTGCTCCTGATCTGATTTATATGCAGAAGTTGTAACATCAATAATTGAAAATTTGACTTCAGTGAGACATGTAATAAAATAGGAGAGGTCTCTACCAGAGATTGTTGGCTTAGAAAGAATTTAAATTTGTTGATTAGTCCTAGATAGTATTGCCTGTGCTTTTATTTTAATCTAGATGGATCAATAGTCTCATTGGTAGTATACCTTTCTAATTTGTAGGTATTGCCTAGAGTCGTTCTGGAAGCATTTCCAGCAGAGCTACTTACAAAGAAGAAGCAGAGGAGTAAAGCTATTAATCTTATTGTAAACGAGTGCAAGTAGGCCGCCGATCTGGACTGTTTTATATATTTTTTTAAGGATATTATGCCCTGGGTTGACATGATTGGTTTCTGAGCATTTGGACTTGTCTGTTATGTAATGATTTTTGCAATCTGTACCAATGTTCAGGTCAAGTTTCCTTATATTTAACATAATAAAAAAATGTATTTGGGTTTTCTGGGACCTTCATTCTTTTCAGGGAGATGGGATATGATGGTATTGTGCTGGAATCCTGGTCAAGGTGGGCAGCTTATGGTATTTTGCATGAACCAAACATGCGGAATTTGGTAAAGTACTAGTCTTTTTTGCTCCTGTCTCTGTCTCTGTCTCTGTCTCTGTCTCTGTCTCTCTCTCTCTCTCTCTCTCTCTCTCTCTCTCTCTCTCTCTCTGTGCCAGGACTTCGCTTAAATGTGACTGTACTGATAGAAAAATAGACAGTGATTGCTATTTAGACATCCAAGATATATGTGCCTTAATACAAAGCAAATGGATATACCTAAAAGGTATTAGCTTGCTATGAAATCTCTGATTCCCAAGGTCATTTTGTTGCTGGATACAAGCCCCTAGGTTCGAAGGTTGTCTGAAAGTCTTTATTCTTTGAGAGCTAGATGTTACCTAACAAACTTAGTTCGTGGCAATTGAGTAGTACTGTTTGCTAGAAAGTGAACCACATATCTTTATGTGAGGAATATGTAAAATATGTAAAATTTGAGGAATCTTTATTTTTCTGCAAGTTTAGGCATTGCAGTTTATAAAAGAGCTTGGAGATGCACTACATGCTGTGAGATTAGAGAGGAATGGTAAGCAACAGTTGCAGTTGGTCTATGTTATAGGTCCACCACATTCTGAGAAGCTTCAAGCACACGATTTTGGACCTAAAGATCTTCGAAGCTTGGGTGATGCTGTGGATGGATTCTCACTTATGACATATGACTTCTCGGGGCCTCAAAATCCAGGTCCCAACGCACCTCTGAAGTGGATTCATTTAACCCTACAGCTGCTCCTTGGCACCAATAAAAACAATCCTCTGGCCCAAAAGATATTTCTTGGCATCAATTTCTATGGAAATGATTTCATCCTCACAGGAGGTATTGTTTTCCCTTTCAATTTATAGAATTTTTGTTGTTGATTGGAGCTGCGAACAGAGTCCTCTTAAATGTTATTGAAAATGCAGGTCCTGGTGGTGGTGCTATCACTGGAAGGGATTACCTCGCCTTGTTGGAGAAGCACAGGCCTAAGTTGCAATGGGAAAAGAAGAGCGCAGAACATTTGTTTTTTTACTCTGACGATAACTATAACAACCACGCTGTGTTCTATCCATCATTAATGTCAATTTCTATAAGGCTAGAGGAAGCTCTTAATTGGGGATGTGGCATCTCGATATGGGAAATTGGGCAAGGTCTCGATTACTTTTTTGATCTTCTGTAAATCATTCTTATTTCATCTTCTTCATGTAAACTTTGGGCATTTTTCCTTCACCCTTTTCTGTCCACAATATTACAAAGTTTTAGTTAGAGCTTAGATGTCACAATAGCTTATAGTAGGTGTAGGTTATAAAGTAATAAAGCATGTAATGTATTCGATTTGTCGTTATATTTTCTGAGTCCATGCTCTTATTGTAATTCAATGGCTGGGTTACCATCCACTTCTTGATCACAGCAGCAGGGTAGCCCTGAGTGCATCTTTTTCACTGATAGCCATTTGGGCCTTCAATCCAAAAATAATCACCTAGTTTTGTGTGATGAGGGCAATACCTTTCTACCATAAACGTCTGAAACTTATAATTATCAACTCTGGATATGATAATTACGGTTGAAGTTTTAATCATTTATCAAAACAACACCTACTCATTCATCTATTTATTCAATTGACTTGTTGTTGGCCCATTTTTCTCATATTTTTCCCATTGGTTTGAGGTCTCGGGCAATAGTCTGCCTGCAGGTGTCCCTGTACAGTACTGTACTTCAGTGTGTGTATGTGTACTGCAGCAGCTTACAAATTTTATTACAGAGTTTCTAAATACTTCTGCGGACTTTTTTATCTCAGCCACACAAACATGGACAATGCAACATAAATGATCAATAAGCTCGCAATCCTTACTTACCACATGTCATGCCTTGATTGGCCTAAATTCTCATCTTGCATGACACATCAGCACCGCCCTCCACCCAAAAGACAGCAGCCAAATTGCACCCGCTGAAGCTAAGGCTTGGAGAGCCTTGTATCATCCTAGAAACGAACATAATTATGCATAAACCCTCCACCTCTCTCATGGTGGTTCCGGATTTTCCATCAGTTTTTTGAGACGCCCCCCAAACAGTCTTTCTCTGTTTCTTGAATAGAATTATGCCATGGAGGCCCTCAATGCAGCAAGCCTGACCCCTTTATCAGTTCTTCGTGACAGAAGAAGAGAACCCAGAAAAGTTTCATCACTGCCCACCATTTCCCAACCCAAATTCTCAAATTCTACAGGTCTCAGCACCACCCCAACAGCTTCACAAGAGTGTTCATCCAGGAGCTTTAGTCGGGGTCTATTGCTTTTGTCTTCTGTATTCAATGCTGGGCTTGCTAAAGCTTTAACTTATGAAGAAGCATTGCAGCAATCTGTGACTAGCTCCAGTGAAGGTGGAGACTCTGATGGGGTTCTTGATAGTGTTATTAGTTTTGTAACTGATAACCCTGCAGTTATAGCCGGTGGTTTTGCCATTTTGGCTGTTCCATTGGTCTTGTCTCAGGTTCTGAAGCAGCCTAAGCCATGGGGTGTTGATTCTGCAAGAAATGCTTATGCGAAATTGGGTGAAGATGCCAATGCTCAGTTGCTTGATATAAGAGCACCAGCTGAGTTTAGGCAAGTTGGTACTCCGGATATCCGAGGTCTGGGAAAGAAGGCAGTGCCAATTGTTTACAAAGGTGAAGATAAGCCTGGTTTCTTGAAGAAGCTTGAGTTGAAGTTCAAGGAACCAGAAAATACCACATTGTTCATCCTAGATAAGTAAGATTTCAAACCCGATTCTATAGTTTTTTCTTTTTCATTCTTTATGGATCATTGTCTCATCAACTACTGACATTGTTGAAAAGCTAAGGAGAGTTTAGTAGAAAATTTGGGTTTTGTTTGACTTTCGTAGCAGTGGTTCAGACTCAAGAGCTACTGTATCAAATTCCTAGGCATTGAATCACCTACTTGTGTACATTTTGCAAAACTTCTGATTGACTTATGTAGGGATAATTATTTGAACAGAAAACACGAATTTCAATTCACATAAACAATCAATTTGGAGAAGAAACAATTAACATGAAGCAGAGAATTCACATCATACAACTCAGTTTTATTACTTAAATAGGACCTTGGGTTGCTATATTGCAAGTGCAACAATATCAACCTCCGTGAACATTCCAGACCCCTTTCTGACATGCAATGCTTCCAATGGGTGGGAAAAGGGGGTGGAAGCAAGCTGAAATAAATCACTTCATATAGTGAATAAATGAGGTGCAAAAGAGCTACTCCTTGACATTCCATTTTTTGTTATTTCATAAATTGGATTCTGATTACACTGTTCTTTCCTTGACTTCATTTTTAACATGCTTTGTGATGCTGTGACAAATTTGGTAATCTGTGACTGGATCTTGTTATTCCAAAAGCCAATATATGAAACTAATGTTGCTAACTTTCCGATGGAAGCCAGATTTGATGGGAACTCCGAACTGGTTGCCGAGTTAGTCACTGTAAATGGATTCAAAGCTGCTTATGCCATTAAAGATGGCGCAGAAGGACCCCGAGGATGGGTGGTCTCTCCCATTTGCCTTCCACTGTTACTCTTTGTTTGTATTCAAGTCTTATCTATTTTTGGTCCTTGACATGGATTACCATTTTACAGAGTAGTGGTCTTCCTTGGACACCACCACCAAGAGCACTGCGTCTTGATTTTGGCAATTTAGCAGATGCTATTAGTGATGCAGTTGGAGTAATTATCTTGACTTTCCTTGGTCGATTACTATGTAATTATATATTCAATTATAATGCACAAGTGAAAATCTATTTTCTTTTTGAACTATAAGGTGCCATTTGGGCTCTATCCCTTTTTTCAATAGGGATGCTTTTAGCAGGATTGTTATATATCTATGTGGTCGATTATGTGCAGGAGGGCTCAGGTGCCTTGTCTGTTTCCCTTGGGATTGCTGCAGCAACCGGATTGGGTTTATTGGCTTTTACTGAGGTTGGGCTGATAAGTCTATTGCATATTTATTTTTCTTTAAATATGCCTTTTGGTTTGACATGGATTATTGTGATAAGACTATATCAACATGGATTATTGTGATAAGAGATTTCAAACTGACTGTTGCACTTTATCTTTCTAGATAGAAACAATCCTCCAAATTTTAGGTTCAGCGGCACTTGTTCAGTTTGTGAGCAAGAAACTGCTTTTTGCTGAGGTGAGTCTCCAATTATTTTGTATACTTTCTAAAAGTTATTTAATGGAATATTTTGTGCTGATAAGAAAAACGCTCATCTCTGAAATGTAAATAATATGAAGCTGTAAAGCTCATGTTTGCTTGTGTTGTATCTTCTTAATCATAGAGAGAAACCATTATCTGCTAAGAGTTAAAAACATTTTTATCAGCCATGGCCTTGAAAATATACTCCACTTTGAAACCGTGAGGATTAACATTCAACTTTACCTCCCCTAAATTGCTTTCTCTGGCAGGATCGAAAAGAAACTCTACAAGAAGTTGATGAGTTCTTGACAACCAAGGTTGCCCCTAAGGAGCTTGTCGATGAGATAAAGGTATCAGATTATAAATTTTTTTTCAGCATTTTGAACACATGCTTGAATTAACTACACCACAACCTAGTGAACCTTTTTTTTAGCTCATGATTTTTGTCTTTACCCTCAACTGCCTTGAATTTCAGCAAATCGGGATAGCTCTTCTACCATCACCTGTGACTAGCAAGGCTCTTCCTGCACCTGCAGATGCAAGCCCAGAGCCTGCTGCTGATACTGTACAGAAAGCAGAAGCTGCGGTAGAGGCTAAAGTAGAAGCAGCTGCAGAAGCTGCGGTGGAGGCTAAAGTAGAAGCAGCTGCAGAAGCTGCTCCCGAAATAAATTCAGTACCCAAAACAGAAGTTAAAGCAGAATCACTTCCTGGATTTCAAAAACCACTTTCCCCATTCCCTTATGTAATTCCTCACTTCAGTCACTATTTGAATTCTTCACATTTATTTTTATTAATCTTGTATTGAACAAATCCTGCATTTCTTTTTCATGTTTCATGGTTGCAGTATCCAGATTTCAAGCCTCCATCATCTCCCAGGCCGTCCGCACCCTAGAGACATATCTAAAAGTGAGTATCTATGACAGCGAGCCATTTATCCAGGAATTTCCAGAGCTACACTATAAGTTGTGCAACTTATGCTCCTGTTACTGTCACATGAAATTTTCGAGGTTACTTTTCTCCGAAGATAACACTGTCATGGGTTGGAAACCATATAATTTTCCTCAAGTGACCCTCTTGTTTTCTTTTGCTGCTTAAATGCGCTATTTGTAATCATTGGATCTTTGGTAGATGGGATTCATGTATTAGCTGTGACTGGATTTACTACAAATATTATTTCTGCAGGGTTTTCAGAGAGGGCTTATATATGTGTGTTTGCTTGCTAAGTTGTCAATTTACAACGCACAAGCTTTGGTGAGTAAGAACTGCTTATTTATCATGGATATATCTTGTTTTTTTGGTACATTGGTGGGCCTAAGCCCAAGACAGAAAGATCATGGATATTGTTTTGACTGTGAGCCTAAGCTGACTACTTAAACATCCATATAAGCTTGCACAAGCTGTCCGTGAATACAAAGTAAACCAAGGATGCTTCCAACTCTCTGTAGGAGCATAGAATTCGAAGTTAACTGAACTGAGCGGCATCTTGTATTTAGCTTTTAGTTTTTGTATTCATAATTTTGATTTTGTTCACATGTGAGAGTTAAAATTTAAAATTTAATTTTTTAAATCAATAATGACAATTCTACGAATTAAATTACATCTTAAATTTCAACAAANTTTTTTAAGGGGTTCGAAACGAAATCATCAATTTACTCAGTTTTCGGTAAAATTTCAGAAATTTCGGTCGAAATTTAAAACACAAAAACAGTATAAAACGGGAAAATATCGCGATAATTACCGAAATTTCGGCGAAATTTCGATATTTTCGTTAAT